>UZAM01010480.1:3441-18111 GCA_900618415.1 Soboliphyme baturini | reverse complement strand
AGAAGATCTGCGGTAGCGTTGTGAAGCAGAGTTTTATTTTCCTCTCATCATTTCTCTGAATGGAGGGCGACGTCTGTCCGAATAATCATTGCACATTGTCTTTTGCCTTTCCCTTAAATTAGAAACTTGTGACATTTCGTGTAGCTTTAAACACTGTTTCTCAGTGCGTGGCTAAATTGTGGCGGTTTTCACTTCTGAATCCTGAAAGAAAGGCAAGGTACGTGTTCAGATCCACTACTCCATAAACAATTCATAGAATCAAGGCTCCTTCGCAGGAAATGGCGAAATTGTCCTAGGAAACCGCCTTCACTAGGTTTAGAGGTTCTTTTCAATAATTTGACATTCCATAATCGATCCATTTACACAGCATGCTGTCTCCTTCAGGAACGAGGGGTGGCAGCAGCCTTAGATGCATGACGTTTTCATACTGACAATTCTCAACCTTAATAAAGTGAGGTCAACGGGCTGGATTCGAAAGTATGATTATAGTTGTCCACAGTCTAATCTAACCACTGGACTTTCAGTCAACTTCTTAATAGTTGCCATGTGACTTTTGGAAGGCAGTCGTCTAATAAGATATATGGAATTTGTGACCGACTAAATCAGAAAATTAACTGGGTTCAATTTAGATAAATTTAAGTATCACCTGCGCTAGCTATGCAGCATTCTCATCAGTAATTTCTGGTTATAAACAGATTTGAGCCAGTATTAGTCTTGCAATCATGAATTTTTGCATACTCCCTAAGATGGTACGCAACAGCTTGAAATAATTCGCCATAGTTTCGAAATTTATCGATACCCATACGATTTACTGGTATATGACATTGTTGGATGATTTTAATGGGATCATTTTTCGAGTTCAGTTTCTCGAAATAGCCCCCATTACAGATCAAAGTTATGCCTCGTGTATAAATCAGCAATCGAGCAGTTACGGATCAAGAAGCATATCAACGCAGATAATTTCCAGTCGACCAATCTTCAAGTAACCACGAAGCATTTTGTTGCTTTCGCTTAATTTATGAAAAGGATAGCTGTGGCAAGCAAAATCTGCGAAAAAATTTTGCTACAAGTCTTCCTGATTACGACGGATAATATCTACGTTAGGGGTATGCGCTAGAAATACAGAAACAAAGATTAGCCTACAGTAAATGCGATTGCAGGGCTAAAGAAGCACTGAAATTATGATAAAACAGAACCAAGGGCTATTTCGTTGTGACATGGGAAAAATGACGAATGTGAGATCACTGGTAATCAAGACATGTGCGTTGCTCACCTCATGCTTACAAGTGGAGAAATTTGAGTTTTACAAGTGGAACAATCCAAATATAAGATTTTCAGGTGTTCATAAATCAAAAATCCTTTGATCTTTGTTCAGGTCGCTCAAGAAGTAAAGTTTCTTTGGATGGTTAAGTTTACCGTCAACTTTGCCCGAATATGGGGCATTAATTAGCTTGGTATTTTGTAAGTTCACGCTTTGTATGAAAATAACTTAATCATAGAAGAATGTAGGTGTGTGCGCAATTAGAAATGCTGTTCATTATAATGTTTTTCGTTTCTGCAATTGCAAATATAAGACTGGAGTTTTCCTAGTTCGTGGTGAATTGTAGCAAATGAGAAATGCAAGTGGAGTAAATTTAAATGACACAAAAAATCCATTTTCAATTTGAGGCACTGCTTCATAGCGCGGAAGAGAACCCGCCAAATAAACGACGGCTCAATCATAGATCACTGAGAGATACTTCAATCTTGCCAAGCCTCAAAAAGTCTCTTCGCTTGGGACCTCATTTGGTTGAGGTGAAGGGCCAGCTGATGCTCAGAGCAGACACCTGGCAAAAGTGGACAGTAGTCAAATCCATTTGCCACGAAATGAACGAATAGGCTATGAAGAATATAGTCTTAGCTTGTAGCTCGAGTTGAACGGCTGCAGACTACATGCCACGACTAACGGATGACCAATGGATTTCAGCAATGAAGGATCGTTACCCAAGAGTTGCACGCTCTCAACTGGAAGATTTTGGCTTAGACGTAAAAACTGATATATGGAATCTTGTGGCGAAAAATTGCACCAGACGGACGAACGTGGGCATTGAGACTTGACGCTGGTGAGTCCCGTTAATTAAAAAGAATGAACAGTCAATAAATCACATGAAAGAAATCAGATCATGAAATCGTGCGTACAACGGTTGGTGCATTTAACCTCATGGAGACACGTCATAACGTTTGAAGTGTCAGAGGAGACACTCGCAAGACTCAAACCTCCCTGTTAGGTCCTGAGGCAGATCATGACCTCGCAATGCATCTTTCGTGAATAACTACTGCTCAACAGATCAGGGTAAAAAATTACGCCTCAGGGTATTTGCACGATGGAGTGTTACAATGCCACATTTCACTGCAAAATTCAATCGATAAATTCAATTTAGTTGATAAACTACTCTCACAAAAGCCCTCTGGTGGATATCTAGATCGACAGACCGTGACTGGTTACCGTAGGTGCTTCCACATTCGTAGCAGTGGCGTAAATAATTCTTCAACAGAGCAAATTGCAATGAATACTATAATTCTTCCGCAAACAAGGAATAAAACGAAGTTTTGTGGCATAATGAGCACAATTATGAGCAATGGCATAGAAAGGTTGTTTGGCAAGATTTTCATCTTGCACCGCAATGGCATAGCATTTCATAACTAGTGCAAAAGTTAGGGGTCATTTAATAATGTGTAATTTCAATTTATTCATTCATATTTGAAGACCACTATTCTTTTGCATGGCAGCGATGCAGACTGAGCAAGTTTCTCCAATGGTATCGATATTCTGCGAAACAAGCTTTACCACCTGAATTCCACGCCATTTGGCAAATATCCGAAAGACTGTGTTTGGTTTTCATGGTAGAGCCTTGGAATCCAGGCACATATGATGACTCACTTCTTTATGGTGAGCTACCTGGATATGCCGCAGAGGGCACTCTTCGGTGGGATTACACGCTGAGGTCTGGCACCAGTCAGCGACAACCATAGCACGACAAAAGATCACGAAGTGCTTCTTCTATGGATCTCGATCGGTCGGATTCAGGATGTGGGGGACGAAGGCTATAATTCACGAAAGTTCATGAACTGCCTAAGAAACTTGCCAAAAATGAGGTACACCAAAATAGTACCAGAGCTTTACGTAAGCTACCTCGACTTGCGAAATCGGGGATAAAATGCAATTCGATGAAGGTAGGGATGAAGCTGGCAACTGGGAAAAGGAAAAGAAGATCTTCGGGATAGCCACCACTTAGAACTTCACGGTCGCACTGGTCGACACACATCACTGAGACAAAGAAGAACGAAATAGATGCTCTCCGGGTGTGCGAAACTCGAATTATGGCCGAATTTATTACTGATGGATCAGGGATGATCGAATATTCCGTGGGAAAGTATATGAGGATCGAACTCTGACAGACGACGTCGGATTCATCGTAAAGAAGAGGGTGGTACCGCTCGTAGTTAGCTGCCAGTTCATGCTGTTTCAGGCCACCGGATGAATTCGGCAGGTGGACAAGAAAAAATCTTTAGAAGATAATCGACGTTTACAGCCAAACACAGCAAGTGAACGATGAAGAACTGGAACGGTTCTACGAGGGACTCGAAAGCGCAGTGCAAACGATCTCCAGCATACAATTGTTCATAGCGGGAAAGGAAAAACCGGGGCAGAGCGCTTGATTGGTTTGGAGGTGGACAGTGAAATGAACGCAGCTCTCGCCTCAAAATGATTGCCGAAAAAATTCACCTCCATACACATCATGATGATCATGCCTAAACAAACCGAGAAGCAGCGGTGGACAATGAGGTGCCCTATTGGATCGACCCTTAACCGAATCGACTGCATGCCAATGAAGACAAGGTGGATGATAACAGGCGTGGCTCTCACTTTAGAAGCTGTCGTGTGCACTGGGTCAGACTACTTAATGCTGCGCTCCACGGTCACAATCTATGTAAGTATGGAAGATCGGGTTAGAAGGGCTCAAAGACCACCGGACTAAGACAGATATGCGATCCTGAAGCTTTCCTAAACAAGCTTCCTCAGATGAACCTCTCAAAAGACATAAATAGGGACATAATTGCGAACCACCAACAACTCATCAACGCCACCGTCTATTCTTTCACTTGGGAAGCAATGTTGACGAGGAAGCAATGCACCAGCCATGTAACGAGGCAGCTCTGGGTCAGGAAAGCTAGAACAGTTGCCGATGGGCAACTGGACGATAGGCACAGTGTGTTATCAAAAGAATAAGGAAGATGATCAGGGTGGACAATAAGTTATAACGAAGTTAAGAGAGATCGCATTAAGGATAAATAGCTTTAATGCGGCAGAGAAGGGTATCGTACTAAAAGGCGGATTCTGGTAACACCAAAGGGCAAAGGAGGAATTGTTCATGAAAGCAATCTGTCGCAGGTTCTATAACAACATCTGCTCCTAGAAGATAAAGGCAAGCCGGAAACTACCGTACGTTGCCACCGAAACCTTTCCCGACGTCACAAGTCGAATGGGATATCAAGAAAGTTAAGAGTTGCAGATATTTGGGCAAACTGCATGAGACGGTATTATCGGAAGTCAGAAGGAATTACCCTGTTCAAAGCAACTGCGAAACGATTTATACGATACATCAACCTGAAGAAGACTCCAAAAATAACGAAGAGCTCTTCAACGATTCTTTTATTCAAGAAAGGCGATTCTGAAGATCTCCTTCACTTTGTTCTGTTACAGGTCTACAGGTTCTTCATCTGAATCACCCTCAGCCATATTCGGAAAGACCTGGAAGTACTCAAAAATAAAGAACAAAGTTCTCCATCACAGATTGATCCACTCGTGAAACGGGTAACAGAGGAATACGAAGTCCCATCGGTTAAACATTCATCGACTTGAGAAAAGCGTTCGATTCCATCGAGCTGAATGCCATATTGATTGAACGCGTGGCACGAGTGTGGTGTCAGCCTGGTCGAAGAACTGAATACCGACACAGCAGCCGACATTAGCCTGTTTGAATATCAATCAACATCAAAGAAAGGAAGGGGCACCATCACCTATGCTTTTTGCGCCGTCGCTAAAATGTACCTTTCATCCTCTTAACCGGGCACCATCACCTATGCTTTTTGCGCCGTCGCTAAAATGTACCTTTCATCCTCTTAACAGACATTGACATTGACGGAGAATGGCTGCTTATTGCAGATCGCGTCATCGTTCTCTCCACAGACCCGACGAAAGTACAAACAAAGACTGTAGGAGCAACGCGCCATTGGTCAGAGAATGGACATACACAAGACGAAATGGATGCTATGAACATATCCAAGGGAACAGCCTCCCCGGATACTGTCCTTAGTGATGGCAAAGAAGCGGAAAAGTAGCTGGCTACATATCCGTTGGCCACCTCATAGAATGAGTTAACATCACTAAAACGTAGACAACAGGAAAAAGAAGGCAACATGGGCAACTTTTAATCACACCACTGCATCGCTGCTGGATGATGAAAAAAGAACTGCTCAGCTGTACAGTTTTACCGCTGTGATTTAAAGCGCTGTTCTACGACCAAGGCTTCTGGAAAACCGCTGATCGCAACGGAAAGGGCGATGGAAACAGGAACATTGAGGGTCTTCCTTTGATAGACTTTGTTCCAAGTACGATGCTTCTGTCTGATACGATTTTTGGATGTACTCATTGCTGCCTACCACTCTAAAAATCATCAAACTGGCCATGTTGCTTATTTGAAGGAAAACAAGTGGACATTCAGTGTTATTTACTGGATTCCTCCTCCATCGGTAACAGCTTGAATGACGAAGCTGTTTGGTCAACGGTGGAAGCAAAGGGCACAAAACCGAGAAAAATGGGGGTAACGTCAATCTGCATCTGTGGCGAAGCCACTGACAAAAATAAGTCAGTTAAAAGAGTTCTTCGCTACAGTTTTTGTACGGAATATTGACGGTTCAGAATGGCAAAGGAGCTATTTAGAAGTTTCATATAGCAACTTTGTGATTGTCAATGCGTTGCATACTTTTGGTTGCCACACTTTCTCAACAGACAATTTTTATGTGAGGTATTCAGATATGTGGAAAAGAGGGTCATACGTAGTCTGGGGACTGAAACTCGCTAGAACTGTTATAATTTAATACGAGTATACGTCAGATACTGATAAGCTCCTGTGCCTTGTAATACAGCTCTGTCTAGTAGAAGGACACTCCAATTACAAACCTAGAACACACAATTGCTGACCATTGTCGTTCGTATAAATTCTAGAAGAAAGTATAATGCATTCTTTTCATCATGCTTCTGAATAAAGGATTGGCCAACGACGGACAGGAACAACAGTCGGACAGTACTAGGCGTTTACATCGGAAAATAGAAATAAAATATTTCTTTTTTTATCACTTTAGCAGGGAAAGCCAGCGTATATCGTTGACATAACATTTTATATTCCTGTCATCACCCTTCTGCAAAGAGGTGGGCAATAATCATGCTTTTTAATGGTTTTAAGTTGCATTTCAAATCACCGACCAAGTGATTTTAGTGGCATCGTCTGTCTTTGGCAAAGATGACTTGAACGAACAAAGTGCGATATGAAGTTAGTAGGGCACAGTGTGTATTGTTGGGCGATACAGTGTATATTAATAGTCGCGAAAACGTCTAATCGATGCAGATGCTTTAAGCTAACGAAACAATGGATCATCGAAGGCAATAGACCTGTTTAACCTCTGACGCAAATATAAGAAAAGGGTATTCCGAACGGAAAATCCAGAAGGAAGGATGAAAAGGCCATTTTCCGCATTATTTCATGAAGAAATATGAGAAACTTCTCTTTAGGCTGTCTATAACTGCTCTTTGACATGAGAAAGGCAAGATGAATCGATGATATTATGGAAAACTATTTTTGAAAAACGATTTCAGGAAAAAAGATTAAACAGCATCCTTCATGACTTAGAAGTCAAAATCTGGAAACTCTAAAGCAATAAGCAATGGTAAAATTTGCAACCGCTGGAATGTCGTTCTCCTCACACATCATTATGGAAGAATATATACGGTTCTTTTTCACATGTCTGTAACGGTAGGGCTGATTTTCATGCATATATCATCCGCCAAGATTATGGTAATTTAAAGGTGGAGTTAACAGCAGTTATATGGAAAGCACTATGTAAAGTGTTTCTCATTCTTTACATAGAATGGTATTCATTATTTATGCAGCTGGGAAGAAAGAAAGGCGAGTCACCTTGACCGGGCTAAGGACTCGGAGCCTATCGTTTTGATTTCGACCCTCTGCCGTCTGAACAACCCAATTGTAAAGCGGCAATAGCAAATTTCTTGCTCAATGGAATTCATAGTTAAGTCAAAGATTGCTCCTAGCCGAAATCGAACCAGGGACTTCCAGAGTTTGAGGCAGACCTCTTAGTGCTGCGATTAATAGTGCTGCCTAACATGTGCATCATGTGTTCACTCCTGAATGTCATTTATTATGTTGTGTTAGGTTTAATGTCATACATCCGTCATATAATCCGTCATCTGTATGTCCGTCACAGCAGAAAAAGACACAGGCATCGATCGATGATATTCCGTGGTGAGGTGGAACATGTGTATTTTGATTACTGCAGTAGCTTTCAAGGTTCCTCACAAACTCAGTACCGATGAGATGCAGAAGTTAATAAGTATATTTTGCACTAATTCTTACATCTGTGACGCAGTTCTGTATAGAGAAAACGGTTCTCTTATCTATCCCTTCCGCAAGGATTAGTCTTGCGATTGACATTGATTCCTGAAGTACGAATGGTGGGTTTTCAAAAGTAGCATTCCTCAAGATTTAAAAGTAAAGGTAAAGGAACGAAAGTTTGTAGCCATTGTAACGGGAATGTCGTTTTTATTTACACTTACCATCCTAGCACCTTTGTTCTTATGAAATTAATGGTTGTAGTACTGATCGCAATTTACATGTCATCAGGAGGGAATGCCTTATTTTTATAGACTGAATTCATTGCAGCCATGGGACAAAACATAGTCTGTATTCTTCTGATTCCTCCCCACTCATTTATCAGAGTGGCACTCATTTATCAACCTCAAAAAGAAGAAAGGTGAGTAGGTCTGGCAGGTGCTCAGACCCAAGGCCTATCGCTTCTACTGACTGAAGATCCCCGGTATGAAGTAGCGCGTGGTAAATTCCTGGTTCAGCGAGAATTCGTGGTAAAAACAACGGTTGCAAGCCACGGGAACCGAACCCGGCAGCTTGAGAGTACGATTTCGAAATCGACCTCCTACCACTGTACTGTGGCCATCATACCTGCTAAAGAGACAATAATACGGATGGTCAAAGTAATCCTTCGAGCAAAACAAAGCCCCATTGAAATTATGCTTGAAAGGTTATAGCAGAAATGAAGAAAATTACATTCTTCATTATCGGGATACCAAAATTTTGCAACCTTAGCCAAACGACGCTGTAGAAACTTGCACATCACGTTTTTACATCTATAGATGCAGGTTATTAGTTTCTTCCTTTCCTGTGATCATCCATCAATCTTCCCATAAGATATTTGGTTCGTTTGGAAGAATTATTTTCACCATTCACTAATTACCAAAGTGTATATAATGATTTTTTACCATTCCTTTTATCCTCTGGCCAGGGAATGAAAGTTCATGGGCTAAAAGAATCAAAGACATGATGAAGTGATGTTTTAAAGACAATAGCCGGAAAGAAGGTAATAATTTAATCATGACTTAAATTTCAAAACCTGGTAACTTTAGCCCAATAGCGCCTGTTATAACATAGATACCATTTCCACATAATTATGAATGAATGATGATATTTGTTGAATCTTGCCGATCCTTTAAGCCATCATCATTCAAAACCGATCAACCACCAGTCAAGCATTGTTGATTGTTTCTTGTAACGTAATATACTGCCTTAGATAATTGCTAGTGCAATTAAGTATTTCAGATTTCTGTCTGTGCAAATATTGCTTGATGGATAGTCACGACGAAACATGCAGTTATTTCTTCTTGACAACTGATACCCAGTTTTCATGGCTAAAATGGCAAAGTTACTTACTTTACAGTGATATTTAGAAGTGTAAAGTGATAATGGTCATTAAACAGGGTTGTACGGCAATGTTGCGCTGCACTTTGGTTTCAGTCGCCTATGGAGACCATGTTTTTATGCGAGCAACCGTTTAGATACCGAGGAGATGTAGTCTGCCTAAATGATCACCCAAGGTGACTAGAAGAAAGGGGCGGTGCAAAATTAAATTTATTGTTTATCACCCGTCCAACACCATTGCAACATGGCTGTAAACTGTGTAACCATACTGTACAGTTCTCACCTTGCAAATGCTGCATTGGTAGTTAAGATAGAATCGGAACTCCACCTTTATCGGTACTTACTCCAGACAATCAAGGCTGTATTTTGCTTTATTTTTTGACGCATTCATTTGATGCCCGTTTTCATGGGGTTCTCGAAAATATCCGTCAGTAAACTTCGCCAAGCGTATCAGAGAATGCAATCTGACGGCTACCTTGACTCATGTGTCCTTCAGGTAAAACTTGACCCTCTGAAAGAGGATGCATCAATGTCAGTTAAGGTTCCGCTAGCGTGATCCAACAGCTGTGCAATAAATTATTCGTCCACATCATGGCCTCCAAGTAATCGTATCAATTAATATTCCGGCGCAACGTAGCTACGACTGAGTAACAACGTAAAAAGCGACCGCATAGTAAGAATGGCATCGGTTTCAATCGCAAAGACCATCGCTTGACGTACTGCCACTACTTATTCAGGAAGAAACAAATACGTGCATTGCAGAATTGAATTGCCACCGACGCAGTTCGAAACGGAACGTGGGTTTCGTGTTTCAACCGGCTCGTATTTGAGCGCACTGCGGTTGTCCTCTCATGTCACTCAGAGGCAGGAAGCACCGGTTGAAATACAGTCAAATTCCGCGTTTGCACGTGACTTGACTACGAAGTTCGTGCAAAGCTCATTATGACCAGTCAAACGGCGTAATCAATGCGCAATCTGATATAATCAACGTTAGATTTACATAATGATTTGCGCACGCACGTTCATTTCGGAGCAGCGGCATACTGAATTGATAAAATGAAATTACTAAGTTATTACTGGACTACACTTAATAAGTTATTTCTATCAGTTCAATATACAGCAGCTGTAAATGGAGCATGCATTAGTAAATCGTCCCTTCAATATTAGGTTATTACTGAACCATAACTTCGCCGTTGCCGGTCCTAAACAGGGGAGGATCGGTGGCCGTCCGTTACGAGGTCTCGCGTTAAACTCAGCCATCTGCCCATCATGGTATTGCCGTTATCGAGCGTTATATTGGCTCGGACGTCGCCCGGGTTACCAAGGGCCGCACAGGCTGTTGGGGAACTGAGGCAGGCGGAGAAACGCCGGCGATCAGAGCATGCTGTTTTACTTGCTGGCAACAGGGGGAATAGCAACTCGACAACGGGTGCCGAAAATCCATGGAACGATGACGAAGTCAGCAGTGACCAAAGAAGCAATTGTCCGTTCTGAACGGAGGAGGCAGACAGCGCGATGCTATTATAGAACGCCAGATATGGCTCCACGGAAGAAATACCGGCGGTTGGAACTAACAGTCGGAGATTGGAGCATTTCCTCGCAACGAGAGAAAGAACAACAGCTACTTGATGAAGCCTCAAGATACAAGCTCTCTACGTAGTTGGACCTTGTCAACAAAGCGACAAGGCTTTCAAATTCTGAGCCTCTGCCGGTAGAAGCTATCCTGTGTCGACATCACGCTTGTGTTGCCGGTGTTTCTGTTCTAGGAGAATCTTAGGCTGACAGAATCAATGAATGGTAGCCTGTCAACTGAAGGGTGACAGTCTTCCGACTGAAGCCACTAGAAGCTAAATCTTTGACATTGCTGTTGTTGTCATGTTCACCTGAGGCACCATGGTCAGAGGTTGAGTACCCAAATTAATGATGTCAGACGCTTTGGCCTCTCAGAATGATACAGGCGATTGGTTGTTGCGGCAAGGTCATGTTCGTTGTCACAAGTAATTTTTTTCTGGGTGTGACGCGCCTTATGATTCTGCCAGTCCACTGCAGACGCTGGTATGTGACTTCTTCAAGACAACATTTTCAGGATGTCGTTTTCCAGATCTTTTGATTATTCGTTCGATGGAACCATCGCAGTTTCGGAATGCTCTGCAGGCAGTCCTGTTGGGAAGTGTCCAACATCTTTTCATGTCGCCTTTAAAGTGTTTCAAGGCTGTACATCAAAATTTAGAAGATGGCGGAACATAGAGCTTTAGACCTCCTCGATGGCCGTTCCACTTCATTGAATTTTTTTGATCGTTAGTAGAGGGTGGGTACTCGCAAGATCTTTGTCTTCGTCGGATTAACTTCGAGGCCTACCGTTGAGGTCACTCTGCATACTTCTCTGGTCGAGATCTGTTATGTATGCCGCTGTGTGCCTTCGGCTGAGTTGTCGTCCTATAGTAAATCCTTTGGTATTGTTGGTGGCGACAGTCATCCGCATTACATAATCTGCTGCCTTGTTGAATAACAGAGATCAAAGCATCTCTCATTTGCTTATTCCACTGTTAATGTTAAATCCTTAAATCAGTCCGTAAACGACTCTTATTCTCTGATGGTTCCTTTGCTACTTTGTACAGTTCTTTTTGGCAGATTACCGGATGATTTTCTGCGGTAATCCGTAGTGACGCAGTATGCACTACAGGGACTGGCGGTGTACTTTGTCGAGAGATATTCGAAAGTCGAGGGACGCTATATTCCAGGGCAACTGGAAGCTCCTTCCTTTTGCGATAATTTTCTTCAGTACGGAGATGTCATCCTATACGAGAGTCCAGTTCGAAAACCTGTTTAAATAGATCGAAGCGAATCGTCAACTGCGTTCTTCAATTTTCGAAGGAAAATTCAAGCGAATATTTATTCTAGCACAGGCAAAAGCATGATGTGGAGGTAATCCGCCGCAATCAGAACGATTCGTACGTTCAAACATGGGAATGATCCCACCCTCCTTCCAGTTTCCAGGGATTTCGGACTTCCGTCACAAGCTATCAAGAACCAGATGGATTCAGTTTAGTAGAATTTCCCTTGGGATTTCAGAAATTTCACACTAATCCTGTCGTGTCCGCAGAATTTCGAACTTCAACAGAGACGCATGGCGCCTCGAATTTCATGTTTCCACTAAAAAACAGTCAATTTCCAGTTCTTCACGTTCTTCGAAGTCTATTTCCTGGTCCTCCACTGGATCCGGCCGGTTTGGGGTCTCTTCGAAGTATTCAGCCCATCTCCTCAGATCATTGTCTGAATCTGAAGGAAGCTCGTTTGGCTTGCTACTAATTAAATAAGTTCAAGGCTGACGTTTGCCTGTTGACCGGTTTCAATAGCGTCTTCCGGTCCTTCTTCAAAGTTGCCTGTTCCAGCTTCTGCACTTCGAGTTCCAGCAAGCGTCCTTTGTCACAGCGGTAACTCCATTTGACTGCTTTCACGAGGTACGTACACTCTCGCTTCTTTGTCTCTTTAGGATTTGTAAGAACTCATACTGTTTCTGTTCTGTGAAGGATGAAGGTTTCTGCCGAGGTCCAAGGATGACTTATTTGTTTTTGAGTTACAGATTCATGATACCAATTTGGAATGAAAATATAGGTCTTTCATTGAGAAAATGAACGAACTCTGCATAAAGTGCTTACCACGTTATCCACTATCCTAGCAGATGATTTCAGTGTTCGTGTCGGGGCAGGTATTGAAAAGTGCAACAGCGCGATGGGAAAGAACGGCTCTGGTGACCTCAGAAAAACAGGTATGAATTTGTGGCTCTGTAGAAACAGCGGACTCTCTCCTATGAGCATCTATAAGCATCGAAGAGTGACGCGATATAAGGAAACATGAGCATAGAAGATGATGATCGATCGCATAGTCGTATCGTTTGACTTAGGACGTTCCGTAATGGATGCTCGCGTTAAGAGAGAGCAGACCTGTCGCCAATCCTTACCTTGTTGCTGGCATCCTCCGCTGGAAGGGTTGAAGTACTGATATAAGCAACCAGAGAATTAAATGGAAAATATAATCTTCTGAAGGATGAAGTTGGAAAAAACATCGTACGTGATTTGAGCAGGTCCCAGTGATGGTCGCTGACGTGGAAATCGAATGGAAGCTCTTTAAGAGCGACATACTCAGGGTTGCCGCCGAATGTTGAAGTTTGAATCGATTTGATTTGCTTCTTGAAGATTAGAAACGAACTTCCCGTTGGACAAGAAAGATTTTTCCGGCTGTCAGCGAGAAGAAGGCTGCAGAAGAACGTCCAATACGAAAAAGCATGCGTGCAAGGCGGCACTGAAACAGTAACCAAGACCGAAACTGATTATTGGTAAACTTTGGGTGAAGTACAGAAATTGAATTTTCTGAGAGCAAAGAAGGCGTTTTTGTAGACGATCCGTCGCCTCAGAGATGGAAAGAACGGCACTCAAAGAATGGCATGAATGACAGTCCTGAAATTTTCTTACCAAAGATCAGGATGGACTTCGGTGATACAGAGGGTAATTTGAGGAATTTTTTAGCCGCCAACAACCGCTTGAAGACTCGCTTGAAGAGCAACAGGCAACGGGTATTATTATTTCAGCAAATTAAGTCACAATGGCTGTAAAATGCTTGAAAAGAGGTAAGGCTGCAGGAATCGATGAAGTCTGCATTGAGATGCTAATAGCTTTAGACGAACAAGGCATGTTGTGGCTGATACATTTTGGTGAATCCTCAATGATTACATAAAGGTCATCGGCTGACTGTGATGGTAGTACTTCTGTTCAAAAATTACTACAACAAATACTCAAATTTTTGGGGAACTACCGCATTGAGCCTCCCAAAAATGGCCTACGCAGAGGTGTTGGAAAAGAGGTGCCATGGTACAACTGACTCTAAGTCAAAAAAAGTGCAGTGTGGCTTCAGATCCGGCCGAAGCACCTGTAATCAAGTTTTCCCTTTAAGTCAGATTATTGAATAATAGTAGGAATTGGTTAATCTGGTTTTCTTGTGCTTTGTTTATCTGGAAAGAGTCCATGACCGTATACCTTGCAACAAGTTGTCGGTGTGGCTCAAACATTCAGAATCAATGGCCATTGGCTACGAGTCATGCAGGCAATATATATTGATGGCAGGTGCTGCGTCAGAGCAAATTGCGCTAAGTAGAGACCTGTAAGTATTGTCACTGGTCTCCACTCAGGCTTCGTTTCGTCCCCTCTTCAATTTGTGCTCCGCGTAGATATGATGGTAAATTGCAGCAAGGCAGAGGAGTGTATTCGCATAAGAGATGTGAAAACGAGAAGGTTAGTGCTTGCAGACGACCATGTTTTGTGGACATCATCCAAAAGTGATCTTCAGCGCTCTCTTGGAAGACTGGCAGCCGAATGCGACGTGGTTGGCACGCATATGACGTGGTCGAAAAACTGAGTGCTTTCACGTTCGTCCTTGCGTCGTGTTCTGCAGCTAAGAGTGAGACAGTGGAGCAGTTGGAGAAACTCATGTACTTTAAGGTTGGGTTTACTGACGATGGAAGGTGGGAAGTAGAAATCGATCGGTGTGTTAGAATGGCTAGCAGCGATTTTCATGATCTATTCCGAAGCGTTGTGGCTAACCCAGAGCTGAGTCTGAAAAAATAGAA
>UZAM01010473.1:6921-17909 GCA_900618415.1 Soboliphyme baturini | reverse complement strand
ATAATGGACTCGGCCACAGAGGCTGGTCTTCGTCATCGTCACTTACCGCAGGAACCTCCGGGGTCAATGTGCACAATTCGGTCAACATCCAAATACCGTAGCGCGATAGCATTCGACGCTCGTCAGCCATTTCCTTCTGCTGTTCGGACGTGGGGCAACCTTCCAGCTGCTGCAGCCACTTCGGAAGTTTTTTAGTGGCCACTATGTCCAACATGATCGATGTTTCTTTCAGTAGACTAAAATGGTCTAATACTAACATTACATTCTCCTCAATCTGCGAACCCTTTAGGGAAGTGACGGTGAAATGCAGCCACTTAAATGACAGCAGAGTTCATCTCGGATTCAGTAAGATTATGTGTGGAAACCAAATAAAAGATGACGCGACATGTTAAAAGACTAAGCAGTTTCCATCGGAAACTTTCGTGCTCCGAATCAAGAAGGTTAGAATGAAAAATAACACATTTTTATAGGAGTGCACCAATATGCTCATCACACACAATTCTCTCTGAGCTGTACTTCCCTAGTTTTGACAATTCAGGTAGTGTGGACATTATTCTTTCCTCAGAATTCACTAAGAATATTTATCAAACTTCATATCCTCCCCTTAATTTTTTATACTCCAAACCAATGAGTCTGTAGGAGCCGTTCAGCAAATAACAGATATGAAGAAAAGAATGAAACATATTTTCGCGTAAATTAATATGCGTGTTGCAAGTAACCCATCCTTTCGACCGAAAACCCGCTAGAAATGATCCATTAATCATGTGAGGATCGATAAAATTTCATGTTAAACAGATTCACTGTGATGTTCTAGAAAAAAAAGTGGATACAGCTCCTGAATTCGTGATTCAGTCAGTCTAACAAATTTGAGGGAGGATAAACATAGAATGGCTATTTCTCGAAAGCAATCCTTACACCCATTACGTACATTCATAAATCTGCAATGATACCCCTGAGCCTTTAATGAGCTGCGCTATGTTTGTTACGATATGATTATGCCAAGGACCATTCATGCACTCCCTGAGTCTCTTTCTCTGTTTACATGTCTCTCTTTCCTTGTCATCAATCCAACAGAAGACCGCATTAACTAAAATTCAATGACAGAACAGGGCTGAACGATAAAATGCGATCGATCATATAAAGCCAGAAATGAAGTTTTTCACAAGATTGCAGAAGTAAAGATACCGTACAAACTTTTGACCATAGGAATCCAAGATACGTTTTTTTTTGAAGATCGAAACATCGCCACTTTGCTGGTTTCCATACGCATGATGCGAAAGAAAGAATCGAACAAAGCACCTATCACGACGAAGCAGCCACAAAGAACATTGCAAAAGGGCAGACCGATGACCAAACCACTATAAAGTGATTTCCATTCCATGGAATACAATTCATGGTGCTTATGTGACTGCATTTGTGGAAGACTAATCCCAATCCAAAATTCTCCTGAACGTGCCACCCAAAAGAAAAACGCCTTGAAACTGAACGAACAAACGAATATATGGTGGAACGAATGGAAGAACAAATACCATTTCAATTCATAACATCTGATTTACTTGGCGTAAGCAAACCGCCCCTTTGCTGTTAGACGCCTAGGGGGAAGATATTGGTAGAACATGGATCCATAGCATTTCAGTCACTGAAGAGCCCCAGATGCAGCACTGCATTGCTGAATGGCAAATTTTGTTGGCGCATGAACAAACAATAATTCAGTCAAACTCAGAAATGCGACCATCCATCTGATGCCCTGTAGGTGCTGAAATGACATGAAGTTTTAGACTGTACATATGGTCAGCCTAGGCGTCTAGCAGCAAAGGACGATGCGTTTTCGTCGACTAAATCATATACCATAATACAATTGCCGACGGAATTTAAAAGCTGGCGTTTGTGCTAATTTGACGGCGCAGTAGCACTGTGGTAATAAAGTTAGACCCTGAACGTCAGAGGTGTCGGGTTCGATTCCGTAGGAGGGCCAACCGCCGTTTTAACTGTGAATTCCCTTAAGCAAGAAATTCACCGCGCGTTTGCTGCGATGCAACAATGCTGTCTGATGCTAGCACGTCACACAGCTGCAATTCGCGTTGATTCATGACTATGCAATATGGTAATCAGTAAATGTTACCCCGGATATTGTTCTTGTTGCTGCAGCTCATAATACCAGGGTTAGCTATGTCTAAGCGAAAGAACAAATGTTCGAAGTGAGTCGAAGAATAAATGCATTGATGAGGAAATGAATAAGTGAAAGGACAAATGGGTGAATGATTGAATGAAGGAACGAAAGAAGGAATGGAGGAGGAAGGAAAAGATTTAGCGTGTTAGCAACGTACGACTTGTGCAATTCATAATCATACAACAGAAACTTACCTGACTATTGCGATGACCATATCACAAAATGTATTTTTGTCACAGTCCCATGGTTTCAGGATGTTCGTAAGACAGATGTGCTGGACGTCAGCGTGCTTTCGATCGTGGCATTTCTGACAAAGTCGTAAAGGGATGAAGTTATTCGTGCGGAGACATACGTCTGAGAAGCAAATGCAGACCGCGATGCGATTATTCGATGAACATTCCTGAAAAGTCGGTAATTAATGAGGCATGACGGATGCTCAAAACGACGTTTAATCATTTACTGTGAGGATCACTACCTTCCTTTCTAAGAAGTTCTTAATTCCTTCACAGGTACGTTGAGTGTTCTTAACAGAATGATTGCAAGTCTCCGTTCGCATCCCCTTAGTAAAATTTTGTTACGAGTACCTTCAAGAGCATCGGGTGTTTTAAAGCAACATTTTCATAGCAACATCTTCCAGTCTGCTATGACATGCTTAATGGATTATACTTATTATGCACCGTAATTCACAAGACTCGAAGCTTACCTAAGAAAAACGAAAGGTGCCAATCGTTGGGATGCCGGTCTTCCTTGCACTTTCAAGATGGGCGGATTGTGCCATCTTTTTACTTTTCATGAAGCTTACTATGTGATGCTTACCTCCGTTTCCAAAAGCGCTGTGTTAAGAGCTATGTAGCAAGCACATCGTGCACTCTTACTGTTTCCGTCACTACAAAATGGCAGTCGCCTATCCACCCCAGAAGAATGAAAAGCGGGGTCGAATCAGCATTCTCGACTCAGGATTTGATGCACTGGCGGAGAGATCGCTATCTCATCTATAATAGTTTGCAAACAGACTATGCAAGGAAGTATGCTATCGACAGGTTTCTACCAATCGTCGCAGTTAGGATACGAAACAGTTAAATTCCACAGGAAGAAACAGAAATCATCATCATTTTCTGATGCAATTTCTAGCGTTACAGCCTAACCTGAGGGTTTCATTATAGCTTACTAGTCAAAATAAGGTCAGCTATTTCCTTCCATTGCTGAACCACCGCAACCAACTCAAAACTTTGCCATACACTTCAGTTGTCTGCCGTTTTTTTTTTCAATTTTGATCTAGCAAATTTTATTCAGTTCATCAGTTCATCTTGTAATTGAACAGAGGGCTTTCTACGGACCGTTTACTATTTCCTGCAACCCAGTCAAATATATCTCTGGTACAGCAATAGTCGTTTGTTCTTGCAACGTGTCCTGCCCACTATCATTTTAGATTCTTCACTTGTGAAGTGGCAAAGGACATTTCTCTATTTGTGCTCTTTCTCATTCCTCGTCTTCCTATCTGTTCTGATCTTTCCCAACGTATGTATTTCTGTGCTGCGTTGCGTAATCTGCCGTTTATAACTATCTTTTAGCATAAGCGTCAACGTTTGGCGTCCATAGGTCAGTAGAGGGAGAACACGCTATACACTGATCGAATACTTTCCATTTCAATCACAAGGACAGTTTCCCACAAAAAAAATTTTCAGTATTCTGCCGATTAGGCAGTCGGTTTTTCTTTGCAGAGATCGGCTGTCCCAGAGAGACGCAATTTTGCACTTCTTCAAGCCTAAGTCCGTTGACTTCAACCAGTCGTCGGGTCACGTGTTTGCTAAACAATATCAAAGCATTGGGTAGAATTTAAATGCCGACGCCCTTCGTTTCTTGGATTTGTCCTTGGAATGGTGGCCATGAAAGTCTTACAATGTCGTCCTCTAACCGTAGGTGGCTTATGTAGTGCCCATTTATCTAAAACCCTGCTTTTCTTAATGGAGTGTGTTGAAAACCTCTTTGTGAATAACTTCATATCCCTGTCAGTCGCCCGTCCTGATTTTGAACTATGCTGTGCTCTCCGAAACCATCACACAACACAATGATATTGTTGTAAATTACGGGGATCAGGTTTCTGTAGGCTTTTATCGATACCTTGGCTGCTCAAAGAATCCAGTTGATAAAGGTTGTTGACTTTGTCTAAAGACTTCTCGAAATCAAAGACTCCCAGGCAGGAATGAAGTTGAAATTCGATGCTTACCTGAATTAACTTACTTTCTTGTATCGTCTGGAGATGATCCACTGTACTAAATCCACTTAAGAATTCTTTGGATGTGTAGCGTACAATCCTTCTGAAATCTGCTGGTCAGTGTCTTTGTGAGGATCTTGTAGAGGATTGATAACAAACTGATCAGTTTACCGTTCTTCAAATACTCTGTGTTTCCCTCTTTTGCAGTAGCATCACCGATGCGGCAGTTGGCAGGAATTTTAACTACTCACAGTGTGAAACGAGGTGCAATAGAATCTTGATCAATGTTTCACCTGCTGATTTAAAGTTTTACTGAAATATCGTCTTTGCCAGCAACCCTACCTCCTTTGACCTATTATACAACATGGTGCACTTCTTTTGGCACGATATCTGAATTTTAATCAACTACCTTAGTATCTTCAAACTGTTCACTGTCACTTGGGTGTTGCCGATTTCAACTTACTACAGTTTTCTATAAAAATTTCCCACTCTGTTTCGAATCTATCGCCCATTCATGATAATCGTCCCGTTTCCTGCACTGAAATCTGAAGTTTGTAGTTTCCTGACAGTCAATTTTTGATTTAAGCTCGTCATACTTTAGTTCATTGAATGCTCACATATGTTTAGGTAAAGATCCACAAAGCTGCAGTTATCAGATCGTTGATTTCTGATCTGTTGCTGTCTGCATTCCTTCCCGTTTTTTCATGAGCGCTTTTCTCTGCCTCGTGGTCGACCCTCGATCGACCTTCATTGACCTTGTTCCAGGGATGTCTTCCTCAGTTGTCCCATCTACCTATGTTATGTCCTGAAACATGATTACTCGAATGTTCACTGTTTCTTCTGTCTGTTCTTCTTGAATCCACGAAATATACCGTATTCATTATTTAACTTCAGTTGGAAAAAAGTTCTTCGTTAGAGTTTCCCCCATCGTATATCTTGTTTCTCCTCTTTACCAATTTCCTACTTTCCAAAGATCAGACCGGGTACACTTTGGATCTGAAGAGCCAGACAAGGCTTCCTGCTCCAAATAAGTTCACCACTGCACTATAGTCATCACTTTTTTGCACTGTTCTCTAATCTTTTGTAGATAATGAACCTTCCTCATCATGTACTTCCTTTTTCCAATCCTCAGTCAATCACGAGTTGGCAACTTTTCTGCTCTAACAACTCCTCCTCTTTTCGTTTAACTTCACTCAGTCCAAGAATGTCCCATTTGACTTTCTAGCTCTTAAAGCCTTGCTTAGCCTAAAGGTGATCCGTATTTGTATGTTGCCAGCGTCAGTAAACCAAAGCAGATCTGATCCGAAAACAAAGTCATTCTTAGCACAATTTATTCATGTCTGATAAGCCGCCGCTTTTGCCGGCAGCAATCCAGCCTCTAGAGAGGGAGCGACATGATTTCAGCCGCTAGATCATCTTAAATACATGGCTGGACAGTTAGGTTTATGAGTCTTGCCTTATCCACTCAGCCAGGTTTCTTCCTCAAGTTTCCACAACATGGCTGAACCGGTCAGAGCCAAGAAGCTCGACTGTAAATCATCGTCTCAAGATCCAGCTGTCATTCTGATATCATACCGAGCTAGTGAAAGTAAAACTTAAGGAAGAAAATGCAGCTTTATATTTTAATAATTAATCAAGACTTCACTTGTTTAGTTTTTTACCTTATTTTGGCAAACGTTGGCCAAAGCAGACAGCGGCTGACAATATGGGTGAACTGATGACTTGACATTTTCTGGAACTGACTTGGCACAGTTGGAACAAAGAAACAACGGCGGCGGGGAGTCGCCAAATTCAGCGCAAAAGGATGAATTATAACATTTCTAAATGAATGGACTTAACGAAATTTGCGTAAGTAATACACTATACTCTTATGCTTAGGTTTTCATCACCGCTACTACAGTCTTTATGTTGACATCTGGTAGGAGTCCAAGCTACAAGCACAATTCCTGTTAGAAATAGCGCAATATCACTACGCGTCTTATTACCGTGTATCTTGTACTGAACCGTTCGCCGATCGCCCGCAACCGCCTTTGCTAGGGGCCAGTAATGGAAAAGCAGATTAGCGGCAGGTATCCGGCTATCGGTAGTCCCATAGGCAATGACAGACAGGATGACCTAAAAAGAAATATTAAGCGAGTGACGAGCACATAGTACGTATTAACGTTTACAACAAAAATCGGATTTCACAGTTAAAATAACTCGATTACGACAGCCCCCATTCCATGCCCGGCGGAATGCTGACATTGAGTGGAGATGGCAATCTGAGATAAAAACAGTGGCATATATTTCCCTTGCCCATAAAGATCTACAACAAATCTGAAATCCGTCAGCCAACGACACAAATCTCGTAATGACTAAAAGACATAATACTTTGAGACCAAAAACTGCAACAAAAGACAGTTGCACTCAGTAGCAGATCCCAGGAGGAACTACTAGGAATTCATTCTGCTATACCGTTGGTTCACTGAACAGAAAAAAAGAATCTAGGGCATGATGAATGGATAATGTTAAAATATGTTTACTGGATGAAACAAGAATACAAACAAGAGAAAAATCGACACTTGGTGGCGATTGGATAATGAACAATTGGAAAGTCTGACAAAATACTGTTGCCTTGACGTACTCGTAAATAAATTAATGATTTAATGAATGAATTTCTGAAAAAAAATGAATGAATCGATGATAGAATTATCCTGAAGAAAAAAAGACACTTCTGACAACATGTGACTGCAAAAATACAAGGACATAAAACAACCAGATATATGTGAAAAGACAAAATACAACTAAAATAAATGAGATCAGCATACGAACCAATAATAATTTAAAACTGTTCCAGACAAAATAAAAACAAGTAACGTTACTAATGACAGTTGTCCCTTCAGTTCATAAGACTCAGACAACAGCTTCAAGGCTCAAATAAATTAGCACTGCTACGTCCAGTGACAGGGACCGCAACTTACAGAAGCAGACTAATAGATTTGTTCAATTGAATATCACTTGATTTTCCATGCTTTCCAGTCTCTTCTAAAGATCTGAGAGGGAGTTGATATCCTAATTCATATGAGTCAACAATTGCACAACTTCTTTTAATTGTAACGACTGAAAACTTAGAATTAAAAAGGGAGATCCGGAAAACCTGAGGAAGAATGAAATAAGACAAACTAATTAGCTCACTAGGATCCAGGGACGAAAAGAAGAATGCACCCGAAAAACAGTAGCTGGTTGATTGCATGAAAAAAATCAATGATCTGAAGGAAATGCCATAAAAAATATCCATTATCGGTATATCCGACCGCGGAGAGAGAAACGAAAGAAGTACAGTATGACAGCTGCATGACAGCTGAGCTGATAACTTCAAAGAAGTGGCACCGATTTCAGCACTACAGAAAGTGTGGTTTTCCTTTACCCTGTTACACCAGTAACAGTTTAACGTAGACAGATGATTTACCATGATGATTTAGCGATGCATGTCAAGATAGTACACTTTCAACGACAGCGTGAAGTATGATGGAACGCATACGTCTGAACAAACCAGGTACTACGAAAGCCGGTAATGATGCTTGAAACAGTGGCAATCGAAACTAGGAAAACACAGCTGACTACCCAGATCATCATGCCATTATGAATGTTCTGCATACAACGACATTATAAAAACAAGCCAAAGGATGTGTGACAGAAATCCCCATGCATAAAGCTTGAAAACGAAAACTTGACAAAATCCATTCACTAGATCGTCTATCCTCTGAACGAAGAACGTGCATCAGACGAAAAAAGTTCCGTGGCTGAATCGGTAAAACGGAAAGTAGAATTCTCAAAGTCTTCGGTGGACACAAGGTGATACGTTTCACCCTGTAACGTTTTTCAGCTAAATCTTGTATATTAACGTCTTCACCCATCCATGAGAACGGTCGATGATCCGTGGCACTGCAAAATCTCTCTGAATCTACTAGTCATTTCAAGTAGCTCGGTGAATACCTGGTGAACAGAAGATTAACAAAAGATCGACGGCACTATCATCCTGTTCGACTCCATAACACAGACGTCAGTGACCGGCACCATGTTAGCACTTAATGTTATGAAAAGCATGAGAAATAACGAACGCGCCATTAGTCGGCATAGAAAAGCTCATGATCAGTCTAATACTGAAATAAAAATGTCATAATAAAACATGGGAATAAAGAGGCTTTTTAACAATATGACAAATTTACGACCGAAGAATTTTGTTAGAAGAGTAAGCAACACGCCTTATGACGAAAAAGTACGCCCAATTCTGTTTTCGACTATGAGGGACGGGGTCACACTAAGTCTTCCACGTCGAAACTCAAGTGACAAACGACATCATATTAATCGTTATATGAAACAGACATCTAAAAACGACACGAATTTTTCTGTTTATTATGCAGCTACAAAATGATAGAACGGTTCTACCACAGTGAAGGTCAGAGTTTATAACTGAATAAGATCCTTCTCCTGTCACTTCACTGGATTTACACTGCGCAGTACAATGTCCCTTGCTTCTAGCAGTATGGGGATTCGTTTAAGCAGACCCATGGTATTTTAGCGCCTGCATGGGCGCAAAACAGCACCGCTTCGTTGTTTGAATACCGACGAATATACCTCACTTCGTAGGCATAACAACAAAAAGCTGGCGATAAATTCTTACCAGCAGGATTGAAAGATAACAGCTTGCTAGCAAACCCAAAATAACAGGGCTTATTTTTAGTGAATAAGAGCTTGCGTTTCAAGCTTATATTAAATAAGAATACTACTACAAATAAAAATGAATAAATATGAATAAAACGAGAACAAAGAAAACTTAACCAACTGAACAAAATTATGAATCAATAGTGACAGCAATTTTATCGAAAGGTATCTTCATAGCGTAACCATCCAGCCAACCAAGCATTTCTGACAAATGCTAGTGAGAATTCCGGAATCATAAGCTTTATCGATAACGTCAAACGAACCTGATCCACATCTGCTTCAACGAACCAAAGTCAGAAAAGAAAAAAATACTGAAACATTAAAACTAGAGAAAATAGTAAACTGCCACTTCGATGGTTCTACATTCAAGTTATTAGACGCACTGCACTCTTTCAGCAAGTGCCGACGTTTAGACTGCATTCACGATCCTCACGGTATGTATTGGTCAATGGATAGCCAATGAATTTTGCTAAAACGTCGGCAATAAAAATGAAGACTATGATCGCCTGTTTCATTGTGTGTAAAATCACTGAACTGGCAGCTAATTGAAGAAAACATAAAACTGAAATGAGTTTCAGACATCGCTAAGCAAAATATTCAATTCTTTATACAAAAGTAAAAATTTTTGCTTTCAAAAGTAGTGGCAAACGGTATCGAAACAGTACAGTAACTAAAGGCAGCAACAATCGTTACGACTTTATCTTACCTTGTAAACATCGCTCCTCAACGACAACAATGTCTCAAGCAGCCAAGTATGGTGACCTACAATGACTAAAATCACTGAAAATGCCAAATTAAAAGAACGGTAACAAAAATTCAGGGCTGAGTTCAGGTTCGAAGATAAAAGAGAACAAAAATAAATTGACATATCATGCAAAACACGATGAAGCTATCAGGCATATAACAATTGGCACTTGTTGCTTTAGACATTTGACAGATTTCTCAAACTTAATCTGTTGTAATTCATGAAGGACAAACGATAAAGTCAACAGTAACATAAGACAAGAAGCATATTAAGATTAGCCTGCCGAAAATCATGACTTTTGTAGAACTATCGAGAAAAATTAATCGCTGCACTATTCAGATAAGCATAATAAAACTCGGCAAGATGAAGATGATTAGCTAAATTCAGTTCATCACTGTCTGTTGCAGGATCAAGAAAAAGGTACACTGATCAACCAAACGGTAAAGGGACTTCGGGCTGCCCACTGTACGGCTAGGGTTAAGCCATGTTGTAATGAAAAGCATCGGCCAGAGCAATTTTGCGAAGATTTCTTCACGGTTAGCTGCACACGTCCTAGCTAAGATCAGAGTGCGGAATACTGGCCAGAAGAAAGCTATTCATGATATAAGGGACAATGAAGGCGTTCCTTCAAAAGGTACAGGTACGAGCAAGTCAAAAAATCATGGCCATCAATTCCAGCTGCCTTCATTTATAAATGGCTTCATCTCTAAATCGAATGATCATAGGTTCGATCGGCTAATTTACGAATATCGTGAAGAAACCTCGAAAAAGAGACTCAAATATTACTATCCCGATATACGGACATAATAGGTAGTAGAATCAAGTGTTTTATGAAACAGCTGATCTCTGAACCTGAAAGCGACGAATTGGTGACAATAAATGAACCACAGAGTGAATTGGTGAGTATACAAATGAATGAATGAATAAATGAGCGAATGAGTGAATCTAAGCACGAAGGCATAAATGAATAAAACAATATAACACCAATTGTACCAGGTTTGAAACAAAAACTTACTGATAACGCCAAAGGTATATTGTACGACAGTTTGAAAATTCATAAGAAAAATGACCTTTAACAAGCTGCAAGCAAAACGTCTGGCAGTGCAAGTGAAAAGATACAAAGAAAAAGGGCGTTCAACAAAGCGATGAATTGG
>UZAM01010465.1:4033-14908 GCA_900618415.1 Soboliphyme baturini | reverse complement strand
AGCCTGCAAATGACATATGATTATTAAAGAACATATTTGAAGAAACGGTTCTTAATCAATGTCTATAGCCATGAGAGTCATAAGAAGATTAAGAGGTTGCATTTTGGAAAGCGAACAATTTACTACTGCTTAGAAGAACTATTAACAATTCAAGCAAGTGCACCTGGCTTGGGTTGATAAAGCGGTGCAGAAACAAAATGCTAATACGCGAAAACGCATATAATGAAATCTCTCACTAACTGCAGACCCAGGGGAGGATGATATAATTATTAGAATTAGAAATCTGATAAAACAAATATCATCTATATGTTAAGGTGCTCACTGACGAATCGAGCATATCAGATTCGAATAACTGGTAGTACTTCAGTAAATGCCCAAAAAGTTTCTAAAAGATTTACCTCAAAGGTAAACTTCAATGATCCTTTGGGAACTGATATTGCTTCGGTGTGGGTCAAGCTTCCAAATATTCGCAATGATAATGTTGGTTGGCCAGCCGAAAAGGCGAAACGGCCTCCTCCAAGCATAAGCACTACTTGATAAGTGATTTCTACAAAACGGCAAAGCATTTATTACCAAGCAATTTTCACACATATTAGAAGAGATGCGTTACTTGTGCAGCTGAAAGTGTTTGTGAAACACCAGAAGTTGGCAGCATTCAGGGACAAAATATAATACAGAAATTGCTCCTTTTCGTCTTCACATCGAAGAAAAGCGTGTCGCTTGTAAAGGGAACTAAAAAGGACCCAAATAAAAACGAATAATAAAAATGAAATGCAGCAAAACAAAAAATTACTGGGCACCAACTGTCGAGATTTCACACATTAATAACATCCATAGAGAAATAACATTATCCTTACAAGTTTATAATATAAACTTGAAACAAAACTAATAGCAAGGTTTAGTGGGAGGGGGGTTCTAAATCACCGCCCCTTGCACAGCCTCTTAAACTTTTGCAAGAGTTTGAATCCTTGTTGAGTGGCATCGCAACCTGCTGCTATAGTATTGAAATCAGGAGAACAGCTTCTGGCTCACGCACGTAACTAAAGACAACAGACAACTTCGTATCTAGAAATCTGTCTTACAAATGCTCAACACTACATGAGATAAGATATCTATTGCATATTAGAAGATTCGTTCCTCAACTAGGCAAACTATGCGATGTCTGACGCACGGCCCATTGTTACAGGCCTAATCTATTGGGATTTAAAGCTCGCATACTTGGAAAGGGAGCGCCTCAAGAACAATATGATGATCCATTTTTGCGGTCAAACGATCGTAGACTGCAGGGGCTAGTATGAATATCATCCTTTTCTCTAGAGTGAAGCATGCACTACATATGACTCATTTCTACTGTACTGTTGTCGAAGAGGATAATAGTTTCTCACGGATACGTGAAATCGGCGAGGCTGAATGTCACTGTCGCGCACGCCTCAACAAACGTTTGACAGCGACAAAAAACGCTTTCTATGGTTGCCTGTAGTCATTAGTCAGCACTACTTATGTCAAGATGACACAATTATCACAAACAACCTCAACGAGAAGGTTGGGGATGAAAACAACACATCATCAGATCACACAGTCGTCAAAGAATTGACATCGCGAATGGCGAAGGCAGAAGTTTATAAAGTTTGTGCCCAACAAACAGCGCTCATTGGGGGACCTCGTTCCTTCATAAGTGAGTTGACCAAACTACCTGGACGTCCTTTATTGGAAGCCTTAACAACTAATTGGACACATTCTCATCGGCCGAAAATCACGCACTGCGTTACTTGACACTCGGGTAAGGTTGTACGCCTGCACTGGGTCCAATCACAATATTGTCGTACCCTAATTTCGATGGCTGAACATGGTCGCTTCTCGACCCTAAAGGGTTAAAAATGCCCCAAGGAGATGCAATTAGCCAAATTATTGGGGTGGGAGTAAAGAGTGATTTTAGAGACAAGCCAGAAACTGGCAACGTCGATGAAGCTCGGAAAGACTTCAGTGTATGTGTCATTTCTTCTGTGAAAGTCGCTGTTGGAGTTAGAAGGAGGATAGTGAAACTGCCCTGGGTTACGAAGAAGACTTCAGCCTTTAGGGAACAAAAGAACCAGGCTAAGGATGAGTACCTGCAAAATCGCATTGAACCCTAAAAGATAGCCCACCGCCGTCTCGTTAGTGCAATCAGTTAAAGCTAGATGCGTTATGGGACATTTTGGCTGAAAAAAAGAAATCAGGAAGGTTCATACAGTAGACAGAAACGGGGAATAGCTACTGCGTTCAAAGGAACTCGACTAGTAAGCAATGGACCCGACCAGATCTTACCCAAGACGCTAAGGTGGTCCTACTGGCAGGTTAAAAGGAGTGCCGCAAAAGATAGGCTAAGCACTTTCCAGATGCTGAAACAACCTTCCTCTAGATTCGTTCTTCAGACCTTCAACGCTAAAGGTTAGTACAAATTCACAACCAAAACGATACATCGAAAAGGCCTAGGAATACGTAAAAAGAAAGGCAGGCTTGAGGGGTGAAGCGAATCCTTACGGAGTTTATTAAATATTGAGAAACAAGAATGACAGAAATGCTCCATACCCTTTCCCTTCAAAAGAGGACCTCTAAACGTCTCGCTGGATAAGGAAGGTGCGTAGTAATTGTCCTTATATCGAAAGCGGAGGCGAGTAACCGAGTGTTTCATCTATCGTAACATAACACCAGTGTCAATTTCCAGAAAACTCTTCTCCTGAATTATCTTGGAAAGTCAGCTCCAAAATCAGCCAATACACGACAGTCAGTCCATCCACAGCCTTGTTGGGAAAAGCGGATTATCGCCATTGGTCCGCAATTGTACTGTCATTCGCAAAGTCGCAAAGCTTTTGGACCTATGAGACTATTACCCGTCCAAATTTAGGAGTTACCGAGATGCTTAAAATATCATAACAAAAAGACAATGCGAGGTCATACAGTTCGTATGTCACACTTCGTTTAGAAAAGAGATACTGTGGGGACTTACCCAATTAACGCGGGGTTACTGAGCATTGTTTTGAGGTGTTTGAACAACAACTTTCGTTCAAGCGCCAAACGGATGAAAGCTCTAGCGGAACCGATTTCAGTTTTGATTTCGGTCATCTTGATAACATTGCTCATGTCGTAGGCGATGTGAGTGGGAAGGTCATCCAGTGGGCTCATCGAGTCTGGACTGTGCGTTCGGGTGGAATTCCTCTTCCGCGGTGATGATGATTCGACTGAGCTCGACCGGTGAGTATGTTCTGGGCTTGAATTAAATCCTTCAGGCGACTTTAAACTGGGCGAAACAGCGTTGTTGGACCATGGTGAGAGATCTACCAAGAACAACTTTTGCAAGCAAAAATTCTGCATAGTGAGAAACCATCCAGGCCATGCAAAGGTAACAATATTTACGTATCCAAAAAGTATGCATGCCGGCATGCACAAGCAAAGTGTTAAATGAGAAAACTTCCATCCCGACTTAGCTTCCCGACAATTAGTTATCGTGTTAATAGAATAACTAGAAAGTGAAATCATTCAGCATCACCCCAGACCCGGTAGAGCACAACAATTCATCCTTCTTACCAGCTATCAGACCCCTAGATCCAGACCTCCTCAGACCCCCTTTAATATAATCCGCTCTTTTTTGCATCTTCTCGTAAATTGACGACGCTGCACGCAGCAGAGGGCTTGACCAATCAGCAGAATTCGATTCCATTGAGAAGCGGATCTTTCTCAAGTAAGATATGAGGGATTCTTCACCAGTCAATCCTACAAGGCTCAATTAAATAGTGAACAGCACCACACTGCAAACCTCAGTACAATGTAAACAACAACTAAACATGAACATCGAACATACAAATAACGAAATGCAGAGAGTATCACAGCGAAGTTACCTTCCAATTTTCTTCGAAGAAGAACCCATGCTAGAGCTGTTAAAAACATAGTTTAAGCATTTCATAAAAATATGATGGATTAAATGGACACTTATATAAAACAGCCGAAATATGAATATTTCAAACACCTTACGATGCGGAGGTTGTCGACATCAAACAAATCGCAACAATACATTAAGAGCACAACGGTCGAAGAATTAACCTTTTGTTAGAATATGGCAGCTGATTTTAATTTTCACGCAGAACAGAATTTTTACGTTAAAGAAATTTAACTACGAAAAGACACAAACAGGTTCTTGGGGTAATCAGTACTTTAAAGATATGATAAAAAAAGTTTTTGGAAAGCATGTCTTAATATTGAACTGAGTCTGATAATATTTTAACTCATCGAATATGCATCTCTCAGATACAGACACAGAATATGTATCACTCTGTATACAGACACAGAGCTACATACAGCTCTTTACTGTTAAACTATTACAACATGAAAACGAAAAATGAGCTGCGAGAATTCAGTGATTGTGGGCATGAGAAATACTTCAGGTTTCTGTTACACTATCAATATTTCTGCCAAATGACATGGACTATCATTGGAGAGAACAGAAATTTGAGATAATATTGTTCTTCTGTTCATGGCTGTAATTGAGAAACGAAATGGCGCATTATGTTGGCATTAGCGAATTTCGAGAAGCTATGTGAAGCATGAAACGACCGGAGTATAAAAACGGTCACGCAGATCATAATTCTGAAAACAGTCATTCGCAGCGCTGGAAAATTTCCTGACCTCCTGTGTTACGAAATTTGTAATGCTGCTTTCGAAGTATCTTCAAATCAACTACAGTGGTACAAATGAGTCAGAAGGAGTTGATGCTACTCACAGTGGTGGGAGAAAACTGTGGCGTCATTAAAAAAAGGAAAAGGAAATCTTCTAAATATATTTCTATTTTGGAAGTAATCAACTGGTGGCAAATCAGTCAGGCCATAACAACAAAACGCTTATGGAACGAAAGATGTATAATATAAATATAAGACAGCACTTTAAGCTGCCAACTATAACCAATTCTGGAAATTTCGAATTACAAAACTTAGATGAGGATGGTAAGAAAAAATAACACGCTCATCACTGTAAGTCTTTTGTGTCCTTCACCAAAGAATTCGCAAAAATAATTGCACATCTAAAATAGCTATTCTGAACATGGATTTGAAGGTGCAGTTTATTCTAATTCATATTCGTAGACATATGCAAAATTCGGTGAAGTATGCATGTTCAATCATTTCTGTCCCCAATTTTCTTCCCCTTGCTTGCTACCTATTCAGGTGATAGTTAAATAAGTTCTAGTAAGTAGCGGACATTAATATTGGTACGGTGCATGATTGAAAGCTCTTAAAATAAAACAGAATAAAGGTAACAACAAATAAAGCAAACGTACACATACACTTGTAAAAGTAACGGTAATAACTTTTACTAACATTTGAAGCACTCTGAAAAGCTGGCCAGGTGAAAAAAATTTCGCTGTCTAATGCCAAGACCTATCTGGAAGTTCATATGCAATGCTAACAGATAGTGCTTCATCTGTGACAGCAAACTCGTATTAAATTACACGAGGCTGAATGCCTTGGATTCTTCGAAAAAGTTGCCAAACAAGTTTGACAAACTAGTAAAAGTTACCAGCTAATACGTTTTAAACTACACAGAATCAATGCATGTGTCGAAGAAGAAGCTTTAACTGGCGCGCACCAGGATACGACGTAATGCTCGATACATGATTCTTATTTTTTGCCAAAAAAACTAAATGAAAAGCACTATTTCGATAAAACGTAGATAAAACACGAGTCTTTATGGGAAAAGATTAAATTCTTAAGGATTCAATCGATTTCTAAAGCGACTCAAATGTCAATTATACCTGGAGTTAGTCTGTTAGACAGCAACGATTTGCCATTTTCGGTGTATTTATCCAATCGTTGGAAGGCAACCAAGTAAGACCAAAAAGCTGATTTTCCCTAAATTTCCTTTTAAATTAGATCCACAGTGCGACCGATATTTGCACATACTTTCCTTTTATAATACCCGTGATTCCAGATCCTCTCTATGAGATCACAGAGACTAGCAACCAGTGTATTCTCTTCGATGCCGACGACATTCAAATCGTTGTGACCAAGTTCCACTGCTTCTTTTCCAAGTTTTTCTACAAGCAATCTTTTCGTCTTAGCCTTTGCATCACGCAGTAACTGTTCGACAAACTTCCAGTTTGTCTGCGCAAGCTGCGCAACCGTCAAATCCGCCGATATTACGCCAGCACTTTTGGTTGCATTTGATGCATCTTTAGCGTCTGCCTCCTAAATAAGACTGTAGTGTCAAATTCAAAAATAAAAGCTAATCAACCGGCATTCAAGGAATGCATTTTCCAAAGAAAATTTAGAAATGAACCTGAGAAGGCAGGGTTTAATTTAGTTTAGTCAATGTGAGGCGCCTTAAATTTTAATTTTTTCAGATATAATTCGAACCAAAACACTAACAGTTATTTCGTAAACAAAACTCTAAGAAATCAAATTTGGACGGCATTTCATGCGTTAAAAAACAGCATGGAAAAACCGTAAAATTATATGAGACGCTTTTAATATCCTCATTTCAGACATGACTGGCTTCGCTTTCGACCATTTTTTATTTAACTCATGTTACTATCCCTATTACATGGGTTTATCAGATAATATAAGAAAAGCAATTTAATAAAATGCGTGAAAAATTACATTCATGTAAGAAATTATACAAAAAATATGCTAAGTCGAGGAGCTGCCTCAACATCTGCAAAAATAACCACCTGCTCTACGTCGCCTTTTGATAACCCTCAAATGTGCGATAAAAATCTTGTAAACACGGTATTACCGAAAGGAACTGCGTACCAGAAACTGCATAGACTGGAAAGAGACGCAGCATTAAGGAAACAAAGTTTAAAGAAAAACTGAAAGACCAAAACTGTGGCATGAAACAAGCTATTTTAACCGAATACTGATCTCTATCAATTATATTTTACTCAGCCATTGCTGAACAAAAGCCTGAACGAGAAAGGAGGGTAGGATACGGTGGCGAAATCTCCAACAACGTTTAGTCATTTGCCTCTCACTGTACTAAAACAATCGAGATTTATAGCGGCTAAGTTCTCACACGGAATAAGAAGGAGAACGTACATTGTTCAGGAAGTAATAAAACTTTCGATTATAAGAAGCTGCTTCACGCTTTCTGACATTTCGAGGCGTAAAAGCATGGCGACGGCTACTGATGATCCTTGAGAAGACGATGAAAACACCATTCAGCAACGGATTCACTACCCGCTATGAACGGATAAGACATAACGAGATGTCATTTTGGCACATCAGATAAGGTTACACGGAAACGATACCCACAGTGGGAGCCTACACTTGATGAGGCCACTGACTTCATAGATGTTGGCGCTACGACCACACTCAAGCCGGTGTCGATGATCTGGAAGAATCCACCTTGACAGACAAATTCGTTTAATGAAAGTCTGTCAAAGCACGAGTAGCAATAGTCCGACGCAAGCTGCCATAAGCGAAAGTTTTGACCTTGTTACAGATCTATGCACATAATTCAGAGGGAAAACGTAAGTCCTTCCTGAGAAAAGTAGAAGGTGCTCGGTACGAAGAATCCATCATTCAAATAGGCGATTTCAATGCGCATTTCGGAGCAGACACTGAAATGTGGAAACGCGTGATTCGAAAGAACGGCACTAGCAGTAACTCAACAGTAACGTTATAAAGTTATTGCGATTCTGTGCAAACAATCAATCGTATGGCGGATTGCAAACAGCAGCATCATGCGATGGTTTGAACAGATCCCAATGATTACTGTTGGTACAGAAACCGAGTAGAAGCTCAACAAGAGCCCCTTACTTAGGACTGTTGCTGAATAACATCGTTTAAAATGAGCTGGAATGCCACCTATGGGTCAGAAATGAACATTCTGGAAAATACCGGAGGTTAACTGGCAGTCAGCCAGAAGGTTTATTCAAGAGAAAGTTTATTCGGGAGGCTTAGAAGCAACGAACTCCCAAATAAATGCGGGTAAGGGGCAGCTAAAACAGTGGCTAAGGCGAAAGCTGATTCACGAGAAATTGCGTTAATGCTCAGCCCGTCTATCAAGGAATTCCTCCTTACCTGCCAATGGGACACCCTTTGGGTCTTAAGCAAGGGCGAATGACGTTTCTGCTAACTGTAAAACTGTAGTGCTCCTTGATACGCTGTTCAACAGTTACCCTTTGTGGCTCTCATGGATCTTTCTGATTTCACCCTACAGCCAATGCCGCTGCTCTCGCCGGTAGCAATGACTGACTGCACGAACGAGGCGACGAAGCTGCCTTACAGGGTGCAGTAAGGTAATGCAAGTGCTCCTTCTTTCCGTGGTTCTTCCGCACTCTACAGACTGAGGTCTTTTGCGCAACGCAAGGCAGTCTGGCTATCCACTTTCTAACTCTGACTACGTTGCTGACCGAAGAAACGACACTGTCGCTGAATTCTCTGTAACCTCCTTTTCATGGGCTGATCACACAACTTCTTCATATTATAACCTGTCAACAACAAATACAATCATAGGAACAAAATCTCCTGTAAATCTGGGCGGAAGGACTAAAGGTAACTGATTTACTGATTTATGATGAGAACTGGTCAAGTGAATTCGCTAAGACTGGATTAACTTTTAAAGTCAACTGAGAAGAAACGGCATAATACAGAATAACCGAATGACCTAATTTTAAACGGTTCAGATCAGTTTTTATTGAACAAATGATTGAGTTGTGTTCCAATATTCATTATGAGAGGGCAATAGCATAGATCTGAGCGTCGATATGTTAGGATAAAATCAACCGAGATTCGAAAACTTATGCAAGTTTACAGAATCGAGGTGGACTTGCATAAACGTTGGCTTGGCTTTCCGATGAGACTGCAGGAAGTATAGTAATTTATTGAGCAGCATAGTCTCTTGGTTTCGATCATGATAAAATTCAGCAACTTGTGAGATCGTATCGTTCAAGGTGCACAATTATAAGTAGCTGCAAAATTTCTGGGTTTAACAGAAAGTCAATTCCTCGAATCATTCTGCAACACCTAGCGAAAGTCATTTAATATAGGAGAATGATGCAAAGTCCAATTTTTGATCAAACCTTTCCAAGTGTGTTTCTTTGCTTGAAATGTTTGTAACGCTGTTTCCACGGGCTTCTCTGAGAGCTGAAATTGATTTTTAAAACACTTTCATTAAAGATCAATGAACATACATGACAGCAATCGGCTGCTCTAAGGTTGCTGCATTGAGCAGCGGAAAAATACCGTTGTAGCTCGAAGATGAAATCGGCATATTTTCGGCAAGTATATGCGGCGTAGAAACTTCATAGTCTACGTTCTCTTCCCGCTTAGTGATTAATCCTTCTGAAAAGCAAAAGCAACTGCTAAGAACAAGAGAACTTCACAAAAAAGAATATAACAAGGAAAGGTAAACAACGCAACGATCTACAGGAATGACAAACAGTGCAATCTCTAATTGGACAAAAGATTGCGTACCAACGATCGACCTCTCAAGTAGTCTTACACGACGATTAGCACAGGGAAGCATGGGTGAGTGAACGAATAATAGTATCTGACACTTTAGTGAATTGGTAAGGTCTGCCATGAGAGAGGACATGGTCGGCGACGAAACTGCTGAAGACATATACGAAGCAAGTATCTGAAAGAATTATCGCTAAGGACAGCTAACGAATGTTGAGTCGTCAACAGCATCAGACCTCATCACGGCGAATAAGTGTTCAAGAGCATTAACGACAAAACATGAATACCTGACAAAAATTATTTGGCAAAAATAGGAGAGCTATCCGTTCTGCTAACTAAATATTGCTAGCGATGAAAGATATGCACTAAACGCCATTTTTTCTCTTCTTAGGCTCGAAATTAAAATATAGGTGTTTCATACAGCACTGTGGCTAATTTTCATTGATAATAATTACCTTGAAACAAAATTAAAAATGACATGTATAATACAAATGGTTCAAATAACAGGATCATGATTAATTCGGCTTAGTGCTGGGCCTCGAAATGACTTCTTATTGACTTGTTGAAGTTGCAACGATGAATACGGTTATACTTTAAGATCCAGCAGAAACATTTTTAAGATCAACGACTCGGAGACACCGAGATTTTAGTACTATCAAATTTCGAGCATCATACAGGAAAACATGAATGCCCTTACCGGATATGCGGAATGTCGGACAGGACTCAAAAGTAGGAGTTCGCACAATAGCGTCTCCATACTGTCGCCGCAGTTCAGCAAGACGCTGATCAAACAACTGAACATATTGAATGTCTGAGTCATCCCACTGTGAGATAATCTTCGAGTCAATGAAAGAAGTGAACATCTGTGTCTCAAGGAAAGCAGCCAGGAACGGCAAATGAGACTCTGGCTGGTCAGACAGGAAGCTAGCCTTATCGAAGTTCTGCATCGAATCGCGGCTTGTAACGAACGTCTCTTTGTCACTGCAGTTGCTAACGATGAAGTGGTCGTAGGAGAACAGCAAACACAAAAAACGACTGAGGAACGTTTCCCTAAGGGCGTTGTTTAATCTCATCTGTTGGAAGTAACGCAGACAACTGGGTGAGTTATGAAACGCCGCTGAAGATTCCAACTGCCGCTGCAAACTCTCCATGTGGATGTCAACACCAGCTCGCTTCGCAATAGCCGTCAGGCGTGCCAGTGGTTCGCTGTCCCTCAATACATTCAGCGGTAGGGGCGGAAGAAGGGCGCGATCAACGCCGAAATTGTTGTTTTCAGGAACAAGCTTCGGCTCTGCAAAGTACAGGCTATCCTCGTCAAAACTGCGCGAAATGCGCTTCGACTAAATAAAACAAACATTTACAATTCTGAACATCTTTACCGCTGTTAATTGGTATACCTCACTGCGACGCTGCTTCGGACCATACAAGGAGAGGTGATTTCCAGTGC
>UZAM01010462.1:3602-18171 GCA_900618415.1 Soboliphyme baturini | reverse complement strand
CCAGCAACGGTCGAATCTTTTCACAGTGTCTCCTGCTCATCGCCACTTTACTCGGACAATGAAGTCGCAGACACTTATTTGTGCTCTTATTCATTTATTCCTTTTCCTATCTTTCCTTCTAATTCCCAACATATACATTTTCACGTTGTTTTACGTAAATCTGCAGTTTACGAACAGCTGTCAAATTTAGTCTGCGTTTCGCTTCCACAGGTTAACAATGGAAACAAACACTTATCGAAAACTTTCCGTTTCAAGCACAAGACCAATTTCCAAGACAGGAAAATTTTCGGTCTTCCGAAAGTGCACTATACCATTTTCCTTCTTCTGCTAATCTTACAGAATCGGTTCTTCGTTGCAGCGACCGTCTCAGATGGACATAGTTTTGCACTTCTTCAAGCTTAAGACCATTCACATTAACAGATCGCACGGCCACGTAACTTTTGAACATGACCTGAGTAATCTTCATGTTTATTTTTAATCCCATTTTCTCACAGCGTCGTTCAGCTCCTTGATTCATCTTTGGACCTAAGGAAAATCAGAGAGGGTTTAAATAATGTCCATTTATATTCATCCCTGATCATCCCAACATTGTTTTAAAAACCTGTCAAGAGGGTGTGAACAACTTCGGCGATACTGCGTGCTTTCGATTTTGAATTTGCTTGTGTTGGTGGAGCTCTACAGCAAACTCCGCACAAGCAGTTCCATCCTTGTAAATAACACTTATGAGATATGAGGTTCACGCATCTTTTCTAAATTCCCTGGCTACTCAAGGAATGCTACAGCACGGATGTACAGTGAGTCAAAAGCCTGTTCGAAATCCACGAACCCCAGGCAGAGCAATATTTTACAAAAACTGATGGCAACATTATTAGTACAACCTGATTTGATTTGACTAAAACTACGCAGCGTTGTAATCAAAATATCTGGATTAACAAGCCAAAAGAACTTCACATCGTAGTAACACTGCATATCGAAGGTTAAATGACAGATATCGAAGGTTAAATGACAGACGATAGTGTGAATGGAGCAAGTTTCGCTGGTACAACAATCATAACGAAGTCGACCAATATCGAAGGCGTCTTGCCTGAAGCCTTCATCATCCAGAAAACGGAAAAATGCCATGAAGAGAGACGACCGGACAATTCTCTTCATCATCATCTTCTATGGCCGCTTTTCCTTTCAGATCTCGGAGAAAGACGGATCAGAGAGAGATTCCAACGTTGCCGATCCTGTGCAAGAGTCTCAGCTTCGGCAGAAGACAAATGGAGTCTGGAACAGACTTCTTCCACATATTTGCACCTGGCTAATCTTGGACGTCAACTGGGCCTTCTGCTGTTCGGTTCGGCAAACAAGTTGCTTAGCCTTCCTTATTGGAGGCATTAGCAACAAATGCTCAACGCATCGCAGCCGTGACTTATCAATCCGTAGAAGCACAGGCTCTCCCTGATGTCAGTACTCTTTGTTTCCAAATCGTTTCTGGAACGCTGCCTTCTATTTAACTGTCAGTTGTACCTCTCGTGCCCATCAGAAAGATCTTTCCCTTCCTCCAGGTGGCAGGCCAACCCGTTTAATTCCGCAACATTCAGCGGCAGCCTCGAGGGTGCCGCACTTGAAGAGCATTGGGTTTCCACATCAGTGGTCATCACCGGGATCTGTTCAAACCGTGATGCGTTCTTGTTTGCAAATTTCGCTCTGGTGTTGAATGGACTTGATCTTTCCCATTTGATTCTGTGGTTACTTCTGCCACAAGATCTTCGTATCGTACTCCATTTCTTACAGCGCAGCGTGCCAACAACTAATTAGTGATCGGTTGAGAGCTCTGACCCTTGTGTGCACAAGCTTCCCGATACCAGCTACACTGAAGCACTATTCGATGCTCGAAGAAGTCCGTTATTTGGACAAAGCGCAACAACTTCGTGCCGTTATTGTTGAGGTCGCTAGGACCGTTTCATCCAATCACGCCGATCCACTTTCAGCGTCTACTCCGACATGTGCATTAAAATCGAGGAACCCTGTATTCGGCACTTCGGAAACAGCACACTGCTTTCCTCAAGGAAGGTATCATATTCTCGCTCCAAATTGGGCGCATAGACCTGCATCAACCTCAACGCTTTAGCCTGTTTTAGATTCAGTCGAAGGATTACCACCCTTCCGCTGACAGGTTTCCAATGAACGACTGTGTCTTCGAGGCTGAGTTCTAACAGAACACCAACAACGGCCTGAGTGCGCGTCGTGATATCGACACCTGGGTAGAATAGCTTCCACAAGCAGAGGTTCAGGATTCCAGAGCTTTTACGCTTCGCTGATGAGAGCCCAACAATACTGAGTTGGTACTTTATGGCCTCATCAACTAACTCTTGTTCGTTCAATCAGAGTGAGGATATGGTTCAAATTCCGACTTTACACTCCCACTGCTGGTGTCTTTCCATTGGAGCCTTTTCTGACGTTCTATAATGGCATCGCGTTGTCTGACTCCTCCGTTCAGAACAGGTAACGACTCTGTTGCTGACTGGTATCTTCGTCGTCGTTCCGTTGGTCTTCGTCAGTCGTCGTTGTGCTGCTGCGACCCCGGATGGGAGAGAGCAATGAGCAGGTTCTGTTTGCCGACTTTTCGCAGACTGCCTCAGTCCCTCAACAGCCTGTGCGGCCCTTGGTAATCCGGGTGACGCCCGAGCCGGTATAATTTTCGATGGCGTCAATACCATGAGTGGTAGGTGGCGAAGTTTTACGGAGACTTCGCTACGGTCTCCAACCCTCCTCGTTTGTCAACCGGACTTGGAACCAGCAACGATGGGGAATTCACGAAACCATGATTTCACTGTTAAATGGTTAACAGTAGGATTCTTCGGTTCAAGGAGATTTTACCTTACTCCGAAAGAGAGCGCAGCCTGTTTCAAATATTATTGCAGTAAAGTTGCTGCTATCGCCAGAGTTTCTGGAAAAAGCCTTTGAAAAATTCCAATGCTACGGTGAATACAGTCGTCTCGTACTCAATGACGGATTAAAAGTTTGAGTTTGCATTATAAGCTACAGCGATGAACGTCAAGAATAACAAATCGGGTTTCGTTGAAACAAAACGCACATTGGGATGAACCGGTGGTCAAATTATTTGGGCTCCTCAATGGCAGAGGCAGAAATGAAAAGAAATGCAGAATGTGGAAGGACTGTCGACTTGCGTTCAAAGCGAATCCATAACGATTAGAAGTTGATTTCTCTCGAACTGAACCTAGTTCGACAAAAGAATCCAGCCGAAAGACGATGAATGTTCAATGAGATGAACAAACAGTTAAAAATGAAAGTTTATGTATAAGAAAATAAAATTTTTTACGTAGTCCAGTTTATGCTAGGACACTAACACGTTCACTGAAAAGCGAATACCAAACGTCAACTAAAACGATAAATGCGATGAGACCTGAGGTGAAAAACGAGAAATCGAATTCGACAGGGAGACAACGACGAAGGAATGTCACTTCAGATTGATACTGAAAAGAAAGGAAGGAAAAGAAAATCCAAAGTCAGTAATTAGATCAAATAAGAAAGTCCAATTTACACTGAGAAAATGGTTATCCACACGCTTATGTAAATTACAAAAACGATAATGAAAACGGCATTAACTGGTATCAACTCCTCGAATTCTCTTCGTTCCTCACTGCGACAGAATGATGGATGGACTCACAGACGAGGAAGCAATTTATACGGATGTCAAAGCGCCAGTGCGGTGCATTTCTAACATTACTTTCTGTCGGGAAAGCAAGCAAAAAATGCAAAAAACGATCATAAGTAAGAGCCAACAGGCAATTGGGCTATGACCATCGCCTTTCGACGTCTTAGGAATAAGGCGAAGCATAAAAGAAAGTTCAGAAGTTCCCTTCTAGGTTTTTCAGATGTCAAAAGTGCGACACAAACCTCGGTCACTGGCTGAACCATTGGTGAGAACCTCAGCGGAAACAAACCACCTTCTAACCTCCTTCTACTCCTCGTTCGACGTTGAACGGACAAAAGACGTCATTGAAAATAACGGATTTATCAACATCAAAGAGCAACAAATAAATAAAGGTTACTACCTTGAAGCAGTTTTCATCGTTCCGCTGTACGGCCTCAAAACGGTTGCAGTAGAATAGTGATCGAACTGCATCAATATCTTAAAGGACCGACGGCATCATGTAACGAACGATCACATACTCAAAGCCGCCATTCTGAACAAGGTGTTCTCTGGTGAACTAAAACAGCGACGCCTTTCGTGGCTCGATAAAATGCCCCAGAAAAAAGAAGGCATGACAAGAACTCTCCTGGTATGGAAGCTGACTGAGGGATAAGTTTAAAAGCCATCAGAACCTACACAAGCGCAGATCAGCTAGCAATCAGGATTAGATGTACTTTGTAGAAGCAATCACTGCACAAAAGTATTCGAGAAGTAACATCCTGAACATCTCAAACGTGATTTTTCGGGCCAAGCAAAGCTGTTTATTTGTTGTGCATCATTTCAGATCACGAGGGAAAACAACAACACTAACGAACAGCAACAGCCTGTATGAGAAACGTCATCCAAGAAAACAATGCGAAAAATGTCACCTTGAGCCGTTTATGACACCGCTGTATTGGTAGCTTTCGAGTACTTTTGCTATAACACATTGATTATAGAAAGAAATATTCCTCTTCGAAAGCACATCTGCTTCTAGTTTGTTCCTTCATGTAAATGCTACCTTTTCGATCCATGAATATCGTCAAGGTGTAATATCTGAAACAAATTGAAACTGATACTCTTCATACAGTAAATCTGGTGAGTTGTTAGCTGTAAATGAGAAAGCAGGACGGTGACCCATTCGAAAGGTATATCCATTATAAGGATTAAAACGAGCTGTCAAAGTCGACCTCAGAGTTTCTTGAAATGATCTGAAAATTAACGGTAGATGTGGCGGAGGGGGCGATGGCATATTTTAGTTTTGAAAAGAACTCTTTCCAACCACTAATCTTCTTGTGCAAGAAATTCACCCAAAACTCGTGGGTGTAATCAAGCAAGTACGACAGCACGGTGACCTTGCGAGATAATAGCAGAATGGGCGAAAAATACAAGGTTGCTGCAATGTAAGAATGAGAGCATCTCTAAAAGTTGCACTTTACAATGACTCACCTGACAGCTCATAATTCAGCGTGACAATCAGCAAAACGTTATGTCGAAATAAGGCCCGTCGAATCTTTTCAAAAATATATTGGCCGCAATGAAATCTACGGTATACTGATCACATGACGCGAAGGAACGGCAAAGGCAAAAATTTGGAAAAAATGCTGCTATGAGGTTTGGCCTAGGCAGAGAGACCAAGATCTTGCCTTGTACACTAAATACAAATGAACAACCATGCCATAAAAACTGCGCAAAAGCGAAGTTGTACTTCGTCGTCGTCTAAACAGCGAACAACGGCAAAAGACGACGAACTTTCGATGCTTACAAATGAGTCAAAAATACGAAGTTCTGTTATTCGTTACAGGCAACTATTCGGTGTTTCTGTGTTCCAAAGGCGAACGTAAATGATGCCTGTACGAGAACTTAGTGTTTCGACCGTCGTACATGAATATTGAACTTTACACTACTGTTAATATACGGTAATATGGCAAATAATGTATTGTACAGAGATAAATAAAACGTCATGAAGCTTATCTACACAGCTAATGACAACGCAGTCAAACAACATCCTCAAAGTGCGAATGAACAGATGCTGACAACTATCGCTATGACAAAACAATTAAAAGAATTCTGGCGAGACTGGTGCATGACTTTGTTTGATAAAGTGGCACCAAAAAGAGAATGAAAATTTATTTAAAACTTTTATATCTTTGGAACTGCGCACTAGGCACACAGAGAGGACGGGAGAGGGGACAAGGACAGTAAAAAACGTGGAAACCTGGCAATGAAGCAAACCTGCTGGACATGAGGAATATGACTTTTACCAAATATAAATCAAAAGTACCATTTCAGACGTTCAATCATTACAATGTGGATTGCTCTGCTGTTTAAGCCGTGCTGACATCAGATGGCACTATAAAAACAATAGAAACAGAATTCTCAGAAACTTAAATTATTCTATAAAAAAGACCTGCTAGCTGAAAAAACTGTGAAATGATGGAGTCAAGTGTCGTTTCGACAGTGCCGGTTAAAAAGGGTAGATGATCCTGACCAAGTTCACAGACCATAACTGCGACTCGCGTAACGTCGTAACTTCACGGATAAAAGGAGATGAAGTGTTACCACTTTACCTGAAAGGCTGGAAACTCCTGCCTAAACTACGTCCGATTGCGTAGAACAAGACTATCGTCATGTGCAAGCATCAAGCAACTTTACAATACGAGACGAATTTTCAAAAACTTTCGTTATATACTATTAATTAATAAGGAACCCCAAAAATCAGGCTCCTAAGTTTAGTCAACTAAATGCCTTGTCTAGTATTTGTCGGAATGAAATAAACATGATTTTACCCCATTTTTTGCTTCATGAACAAGGCAGTAAAAAACTGAATTCCTGCACAAACAACAATATTATACATTTTATATGGTGCCGGGATATCGCATCAAGAAAAAACAGCTACACAAATTTTACGAAAAACAACAAAACAATCTGCGCGAACACTGCACTGATAAAACAGCCATAGAAGTCAGGCACTATCACGACACTATCATTTCGATGAGGCTTAATATTACTGTACACAAGAAAGTTAAGTTAAACTATAATAAACAAAATTTTGCAGCAAAGAAAGTGATTCAAAAGGCATAAATGTCTCGTCCTATGTACATAAAAGATATGCCTACTTGTGCATGATAGAACATTATATTTCAATATTTACACAAATATAAGAATTGAACTCACTGCAATGTGTTTCCGAAACTTGCCCAGCACCAATATTTTGGATATTGGATATTCCTACTTCGATGCAAGCCTAGCAATTGCTACTAATTTTTCATCTATGCTTCAACGTGTCATTATTCTCACCGTATGCCAAGTAAATTCGATACTCCATCAGCTTCTTTTGTTCTGTGTTCGCTTCCTTGCCCACTGGGCAAGAATAACGCCTTTCATTTTCATCTTCCATTGCCGGCAATTCTTTCGCATCGCGGAGCAAGATGCGTTACAAAGAGCTTCCTACGCTCCCGATCCTGTGCCGAAGTATGAGCTTTCGCAGAAGACAACTGGAGTCTGGAGCAGACTCCGTCCATGTATTTACCCCAGAATAATCTTGACCATCTCAAGTGTCTCCTGCCGGTCGGATTCCCAAGAAACAGTTGCTTAGTTTTCACCTCTGGGCGCAATCGCAATACGTGCCTATATATCGCAGCTGTGACCTCTCAATCTCAAGGCACTCCCTGATATCAGTACTCCGGACCACGACGAGTCGCGTAAGGCCAGCGACTAATCCAAGAAAGTCCCCATTTCAGCAGCTTCTACCAGAGTTCGAAGCTTTCAGTCATGGTCCACAACTCATGAATGTAGGTAAACATGGTGATGAAGACCGACTTGAATACCTAAAGAACAGTTTTCAGACTGAGCATTGCTTTAGTCACAAAGCATCGGGCTAGTTCATATAGAACGCCATTGGCTACTACAATTCGCCGGTTGATCTATTTCCCTAATTTTCCATCACTGGAAAATGCGACTCCGAAGCACTTGAACTTCTTTACCTGCTCCACTGCCTCTCCGTTAATCTGAAGAGAGCAACGGGCAGGAGAACGAGAAAGCAGTAGGCTTTTCGTTTTAGATGCGTTCACATGCACGCCAGTCACCTTGCACACGGCTGCAAACATTTCTAGGGACCACTGTAGATCAGATTCAAAAGATGACAATAAAACAAGATTGTCTACTAACAGCGCCTTTCTTGTCTTCACATCTCCTACACTAATACACTCATCGCCTTGGCAGCTCCTGACTATCCTATCCATGTACAGCACAAACAAGAGAGGGGACAGGACGCAGCCTTGGCGGAGACCAGTGCGACCGTTGAATGGTTTCGACTTGACGTCATTTACTCTGATGCAGCACCTGCTATCAGAATGCGATGATTGGATGACCCTTAGCAGCTGGCCCTCTGCCCCGTATGCACGAAGGCATGTCCACAGACTGTTGCGTGGGATATGGTCATACGATTTCTCTATGTCCACTAAACACATGTTTACCGGACGGGCGTAGAGTAAATGTATGGTCAGAGGTGCTTCGACCGGGGGTAAGCAACACTGCTTTCCTTATATTTTGGAGTCAGTTATTTCGCGGCACCTCCATTTTAGCACCTTTACGTAGACTTTACTTGGGAGGCTCAATAACGTAATGCCCCGATATTTGCAGCACCCCTTGCTTTCTCCCTTCTAGGACAGAGGCATAATATCTCCGGTTCTCCAGTCCGCAGGTGTCTTTTCCGCAGTCATCGCAGCTTCTCTGACGTGCTGTTTGCTTAATTTCTGAGCATAGGGACACTGTAAGTTAATTAGCAAAAATTTATAGCCCGCTTTTGGTCTGAGCCCAGCATCTGAATGGCGCAAAGTAAACTTATCGGACTGTCGCCCCTATCAGTAACTGATTTGACTGAGAATGAAAATTCTAAAGAAAGGTTCTCCAGAGGCATGAAAGTGTGGCAGAAAAATGACTGAATGTCATGACAATATGCATTCTATGCTAAAAGTAAATCAGCTATAGATGAATAGTGGATTGGCGACGTAGGTAGCATGTCTGACGCAAGTATGCGATATTCAAGTATGTAAATCATCATACGTTCCGGCTAATTATTGATGTACCGTATAGTCAGTCGAATTTGAAGCAACGCATCTGACGGCATGACGTTAATTCTGGTGCTTAAGGTAGGTGTTTAATCTTGGAAGAAGTTAAAGTTTTTAGTACTGGCTAATAAAATTGGCTTGTGTAACGCATTGTTTAAGAACCGTTGGTAAGGTAAGCATTATGAATAACTGATACAAATTTATGCAGCGATGTCGGATCCATGTATGTTGGATTAGTATGGATTTCTTTTTGTTAAAATTTTGGTGTCGTGTAAGTATCTAAGGCTCACTGAGGACGTATTTTGAAATTTGTCTGATAACAAGTTGTTTCAGTTTGATGAAGCAGTTGGTGAAGTTTTGCGGTGATTTTAACTTGTTAGATTATGAACCGTTGTTCAGGTGTTAACGTTTCCAGTATCAGATAGATCATCTAGTTTTAATACCACTCAGCAAACAAGGCTTTTCTAGGTCAACAAAACACTTGTAAACGGATTGGCGTACTCCCATGATTTCTCATGAACCTGCCGCAGGGCAAGGTATGGTCAGAGCTGTTTCGACCTTGCCTGAAAGCCACATTGCTCTTCTTATGTCTTGGAGTCAGTCATTGCGCGACACCTCCTTTCTGGAAGCTCTCCGTACATTGTATCTGTGATCTCAAAAATGCAGTGCCCCTATAATTGGAGAACTAATTGTGGTCCCGTTCTTGAATAGGAGTAAAAAAACTCCCGTTCTCTAATCCGCCGGTTTTTTCCCCGAAGTCATCGCAGGTTAACAGACACGTTTATGCCAGTACAAGCGTTGTTCGCCTAATGCCTTGAGCATATCAGGGCGTATTAGAGCATATTAAAGCGTTCCTCAGAGTACTCCCTCCATGGTCGAAGAATGTCATCATCCTTGGTAAGAGGGTGTCCAGACGTGCCCTTCAAGACTCTGAGACTGCCCTTCTTTTCACCTTGGAGCTGACCGATGGTCTGCCAGCATACTTCGTTTGCCATATGGAAATTCGACTCCAACGCCTCACCGAACTTTTCCCAGGTATCAGCTTTGTCTTTCGCCACTGCTTTCGCCGCCGCTTTGATATGTCGCACGCGAGTAGAAGGTTCCTTGTTCCCAAGCCATTTCCTGAATGCTGTTTTCTTCTCTTTAACTGCTTCTGAGGTGCCGAATACAGAGTCCCTCATACTCCTGGGTGATATTAATGCGCATGTCGAAGTAGATGCTGAGAAGTGGAACGGCGTGATTGGAAAAACGGCCCTAGCGACCTCAAAATAGCGTCATGAAGTTGTTGCGGTTTCGTGTAAACAACGGATTGTCCATTATGAACACTTTCTTCGAGCATCGAAAAGGGCATCAATACACCTGGTACCGGGAAGCTTGTGCACAGAATTCCATGATCGATTTGATAATCCTATCGTCTGACTTAAGACGCTATGCATTAAGAGAGATGCAGAGCGATCAACCGATCATCACCTTGTTGTTGGCACGCTGCACTGTACGAAGTGGAGTACCATACGAAGATCTGATGGCAGAAGCAACCGGAGAATCAAATTAGTAACATTATCTTTGGTTGACGGTAGAGGAAAATTTGCAAACAACATCGCACGACGGTTTGAACAGATCTCAGTGATGACAGCTGATGTGGAAACCGAAAGGCAGCTCTTTAAGAGCGGCATAATCGAGGCTGCCGTTTAATGCTGCGGATTTAAGCGGGTTTTCCTGCCGCATGGAGATCAGAAAAGATCTTCATGGTGGACACGAGAGTTACAATTGGCAGTTAAAGAATAGAAAGCAGCATTCAAGAACAGTCCGCCGTTGCTCGTCCGAAGCCCGATTGAGAAAGGAGGAGGGTTGGAAACACTCCGTGGCAATTCTCCGTAAAGTTTAGCCCCCTGCCACTCACGGTATTGACGCCATCGAAAATTATACCGGCTCGGTCGTCGCCCGGGTTACCAAGGGCTGTTGGGGGACTGAGGCAGACGGCGAAAATTCGGCGATTAGAACCTGCTCATTGCCCTTTGCTAGCCGGGGCGTAGTAGCACAACAACGGCGGACGAAGACCGACGTAACGACGATGAAGATTCCAGTTAGCAAGGGAGTCGCTACCCGTTCTGAACACAGGAGAAGGACAGCGCGAGACCGTTTTAGCACATCAGAAAAGGTCCACAAGAACGACAGTACCAGTGGGAGCTTTAAGTCGAAAATTTTTACATACATAAAATGTTTATATCTGCGCTACCGATTTCACATGTTGCTTAGTCGGTTCAGTGATGAGGTTTTCCATGCATGGATTGCAGATACATTGAGGTACATAGATACCCTTGGATTGCGCAATTAGAACGGATACTTCTGCGAACTGAGATGCGTAGACATTTAGCATTTTGTCTTGTTCTTCTTCCTCTGGAACCAAGTTGTTGAAACGTATGAAAAATTGTTAATGATCATGTCTAGGGATTCTCAGATTGCACTTTTAATTTAAGCTCTTAGGCGTTGCAGTTCATATTAACTCACTGAGTGCATGTTCAAATTCGCATCCTCGAAAGGTTAAAATCACTTCTGAGCAAAATTCATTGCTTTCCGGAAACACAATTGCTATCCTCCAATCTTCGGTGTTACCTAACATTACATGCTGCCTGAGGTGACCACAAGTGTTAAATCGTTTCCCAGAATGGGTTCTCTATTTTGGCAGAATTTTACCTTGCTTCCTTGTAATTGTTTGAGAGATCATTTTACTAGTGTGTTGAGGACATTAACAAAGTATAACAGTAAGAAGTTTCATATACACTGTGACTTGATTGCTTGATGTGACTGATAAAACTTTCTCTTTAAATTCGATGGAAGAAAATTATAACATGATCAGTTCACCACATCCTATTATTGCCATGTTTGCCCTTTCAGAGAGTTTGCTTCATTCATTGCTACACAAGATTGTTGGAAAGTGAATTTTTTGCCTTGAGAATCGGCACTACAATACCACCGGACAGGTAAAAGTTAAGTATAAATTTTCAGTGATGCCTCGGATTCGAAACTGGTCTCAAAGAGTTTTTATATAAATTTTTTGCGTCACGTATTAACGGAGTTCGACGCTTTTGCCTTTTATAATATGATCTACGACTTGGTCGTTCTGCGCTTGAATAACACTTTTATCATACATCTGTATCTGAAAATTATATGAAAGAAAGTCAACGGTACATGGATTTGAGAGCTTCAACAGTCATACATATAGTGTTCAACTTAAATATCAGTTGAGCGTATACGTAGAGATATCAAGAACCTTACGTTGAAGTTGATTTTCTGTATCCTGAGAACAGTGGTTATGGAAAATTTTTTGACAGATCGCTTTTTGGTCCCTTTTATGCGTGTCTGAATGTCCCAACTGGTCGGTCTCAACTCTCATGGACAGAGTGACCTGCATCAACAAGAGGTACGAATCACCATGCACGTGGCAAAGAGACTGACATCACAAGTGCTACAAAATTTCGTGCGTGTTATCAGACAAGGCTGCGTCGAGCACTCGAAAAACTACAGGGTATTACGAGACAGCGATTTTTCGGGCCACGGAGCAAACACAACTTCTAAGCCAGACAGTCCTTATGCAGTCGACATCGTGTACTGCACTGGACCAGGGCAAAGTTAAACATGCTTACTGGCCAATGAACAAAACTCTCAAAAAGTAACTTTGAATTTAACTGGGAAATTGTACTTTATAATGGTATTTCGAATGCTCAGATGAGTTAATTTATTCGTATCGTTTTTGCCAATCTTAGTTTCATTGGAAGCGCACTCATTCTTCTAATCTTGTAGTTTTATCTTGTATCTTGCCTCCAAGATCTAGTGTGTAAGTTCTGTTTTGAGTCATGTGGCATTTATTTCTTCAGTAGGACAGTGTGCAGATGTCACAATGCAGTGTTCATTTAAGTCATTAGTTCAAAACCCTCGGATACCCATCTAAATAAAGGTCACAGTAATGTTCCCGAGAGCCGCAGAAAGGTCTGTGGGAAAAGAAGGTTAATGAGGTTTGTACTTGTACAATTTGTCTAATTATAAAGTTATTGAAATTCATTTCATTTGGTAATTTATATTAATTCAACGAAGTTAATGTAATAAACACTAAGGATATATCAACACAATCTAAACTAAATCTGCCGTCCCTGTGAGTCATCAGGTCATAAAAACTTATTTTGGGTGGCGATCGTAACGTTTTGTGAGTCTCTAAATCATAACAGTTATTTAGACTTGCAATCGAAGTCTGTCTGAAACTGCTTTGCGTTTACCAACAGTTTTCCTGACAAGTGTTGTTCACATAAACTGGAGTGCTTTACTTGTAGTCACATTTGTCATTAAGATTTTTAAATGCTTCGTCCTGCTGTTCCCTGTTCCACTCATGAGAAGCTTCTTTTACCAGTGCATAGACTTTTCGAAGATGCAACGGCGGATCGATGACTAACGGCATGCTAGTAAACCCGTAAAATCGGGTTTTATTTTATGTGTAAGCATGCCTGTGAATAGTGGCAGATCGGCAGGTTTCCGAACAGGCCTTTTTTCAGCCCGCCTAATGATGCACTTATGCATCCATGCACTGCAGGTACTCAAATACCATAGAGCTGTGGCCTGCTTAGACCCCAAGGCAGCTAGAAGCAAAGGGCGGTGCAATTCCGCCGTTTCAGTTCTGTATCAAAAGAGAAAACATGACAGTTTAATCCTGTTAACGGCACTATAATTAAGACAGAGAAACTATCTCCGCGTTCAACTATCGCAAGTTTTCATATCGGTTATTAACCCAGTCAGAAACTTTGCTAGTTTCGATCCACCGCCGACCATACGATTCTGTTTTACAGAGTGTTATTGCATTTTCGTATGAAATTAATGGAGCTTCCGTCGTTAACGGTTAAACGGAACCAGAAGTAAAGTCACGTGAACTTGTTTCCTCTGTCGATCAAACATTACTGCTCGGTGAAACTGGATTAGAGAACTACATGACACTTCGATCAGGGTTGTGGCATGTGGCTCTCGAGTGCTTCTCGTTTAATAATTTGAAGACCACGTCTTTCTACATTATGTATATTAGTGACTGTTTGTCTCTATGCCCCTTTGAAACATCCGAGTATGACAAATTTGTTTTCCCTTCGATTGGCCCTCGTTTTATCAGCTATGTGATTTGAACTTTTGATTTTATCACTCTAACTTTTCACGTTCGTTCCGTCGTAGTAGCAGATAGACGCTAATGTAAATTTGCGAAACTCTGACATAAGCAAGTATCATGAGGTTTCTTGCATGTATGCCTAATTTTAGGAAACCATTGAACGTGATCATGACAGACAATAGCAGTCACGAATTGTTAATACATGCAAGTATTTCAATTTTGTTGGTATGTTTAACTTGTTTTATTCAGTTTATTTTTCAGTTCTTTCAGGAATAAGCCCAAGTGTCCGGCGCGACAAATCGGAGTCCACTGCAAGACGAAAACTCAGGAAACAGTGGTGATCATAACATGTTTGGCAGCAGTGTTGAACGTAGTTGTGATGTTTTATGTTTGTTTGTATTCCGTTGAATGGTGAAGCTTACGCGCAGTGTGAAAATGTGTTATGCACAGCTCAGTTTAGTTTCAAAAGTTCCTGAGACGGCATTCGCCTTAGAGTGAAATTTGCCTATTGTTAATTTGAAGTTTAACATGACCCATGAAGCTTTGAACTTACCAAAGTCGAAGTAAATAGTTCATTTTCCGATGGAGATTTTCACTCCATTTCTTTGATGATGGTGATGAGAGATAAAAGTAAAATTAATAGTAATAGTGGTTACGCCATATGCTGCCAATTAC
>UZAM01010461.1:1176-14795 GCA_900618415.1 Soboliphyme baturini | reverse complement strand
CGTACACTTCTGCTACTCTGTACACTATTACTATTAACATATAACAGTCATCAGAGACGAACGTCTAATATATGCTTAACTGTAATATCGATAGGCAAAACGCAATGAAAAGCTGTGATCGTTTCCGATTCTACTATTGCATCCTCAGTTTTAAGGCGTACAAAACTGACAACCCCCTAAGCAAAGTGCAAAGAAATCAAAGTACAAGTGGACTGGGACTGTTCTTGCCTTAAGCTGGTCCACTATTCGAAATAAGAGCAACAACACGCGTTTATCAATAAACTGTGCGTCTTCGGAGATCAAAGCCAATAACGTCCTGACGTGCTCCCCAACGAAAGCAGCAGCACTCAACCCCTAGAAGAAACTAACTGAAATATTATGAGAGCAAAACGACTCGCTGCTTACGTTCAAAAATAAATCATTACGTCGTTGCAGCTCTGCCACTGAATTGTCCTGCCAGCGACGGAATCCTCCAACTTCCAACTGCAGCCTCAGTACCGCCAAACGAAGTCTTTCGAAAGCGCTAAATCAGAACCCCGCTACATTGTCATCAACGGCTATATTCAACTTTTACTAACATTACCGCAGCTTCCTCCTTTATCCAGTCCCTCTCGACGTACGTCTCACTCCTTTAGAGCTTCCCTAAACAGCCTGCAATGTGGACCCGTCCCTTTTGCCAGGAACAACGCTTTTATTCATTTGAAAGTACAACTTAGCCATTGCTTGATCTGTACTGATCAAATTCAACTAACTATTTGAGAGACGTACCATTTTAAACCACCGGATAGCAACGTCGGATGGGAGCTCAGAATTGCTTTCGATGGTAATTATGGCATTCTGCTGTTCGACAGGAAGCAACCCAAGAAGTTTAACCACTTCTACATCATCTTTTGATCACGAGTTAGCTGGTCTCCGTCATTCTAGATCACTGTGGGGACAAGGAGGGGCCGTTTCACAGATCCACTTCAATTCCTCACATTTTAGCTGATAAACAATGATAAACTCACATGCCTCAATCGAACGACGTCGATATAATACATGTAAATTTGATTCAACATCAGCGACAATCCTGTGATTATGTACGACCTTACGCAGATTTAGTACGTGATGCGATTCCTTATGAACGAAGTGCTTATATGCGACTGATCACGCTCGACGTGGTAAAAGGAATATGTTAATTCGCTAAAACGAATTAGGCTCCTGCTAACGACCAGTCCACTCACCACACCAGAGTTGCGCAGAGTAGGCACAGTTACTGGCGATACTGATATCATGATAGCTGAGCATCCCAAAATTCATTATAAGCTCAAGGATAGCAATCTTAACATTGCGCATCGACAAGCCGCTAGAGACTGACTGCACTAAGTCCCAGAAAGCGCTTGCCTGTCGAGTCATATGTGACAACGGCATGTAGGTAAGCGGTGCACTGCTGAAGCAACGGAAATCAGCGCAAACTATGATACCAACGTCTAAAACGAAAAAAACTCGTTTTTTTCTTCGAATGTGGCCTCTAGTGAGAGTGAGTTTGCCTGCTATGACACCAGCCTCCTTCTGCTGACGGTCTCGAAAGTGTGCCGACAAGAGGAGCAGACCAGGCATACACATCAATTATCAGACTAGATTTTCGTATAAAAGTAACTGATGCACAACGCTTTAAATGCAATAATTAGCTCCCTAAATTACCGTTTCACGTCTCCACATCGCTGCTGGAACAAGCTGGGATGTTGGCTGATGGAAGAGTCGAATGCGGCAATGTCGAACGAGCGTATGCCGACAGAAATCTTTCTCAGTAGAAATTTGGCAGGACAAAAGGCGACACAATTGCACAGAACGACAACAGGTGCCTAAAACGAAAAATTAGCGAACATCACACTCGTCGAAACGCGGGGATGTATTATGAAGAGCAAGTTGGCAACTTCATTGTCAGCGTTGCGTATTCTTCCAAGCTTATAACAACGACAAAAACAGGTCAAGAAACAGAAACATTGTGAAATGACCGGACCGTGAAAAAGCTTCACGGAGAAGCGTGCAGATCTAAGATGAAAAAGCTTAACTATGAGCCGGCTGTTATGTTTCATTCTCAGCTAATGCGATATAGAGCTGATCATGTAGAAACTTCAGGTTGCCCCGATCGGAGGCTGGGCACGTCGTCAATGACCAACAAGTGCGAATCGCTTGCATCTGTAAGGCGAAATGAGATAAACCTTCCATTGGTCCAACCAGCAGTAACAAAGTTAAGTCAAAGTCAAGATTGTGTCATCCTTTCACAGGCGGTCATAATCATCATATTCTGTTGACTTAATGTCTATACAGTGATGCTTGAACATTAGAGACAGCCTTTTTAAGAAGACATTGTGAAAACAACTAACACAATTCAGAACTTCACTTTCGTACTGAACTAACTGTGATGCCTAATAACCTGACGTTATTAAATGATGACTGCCGAACTGACTCACTGTTTGAATGACTATTTGGCAAACAGTCTGATTGAGCTAGATATTGACTGCGTGAAGAGTGATTTAGAAAATGAGAACGAGAAAGACTGAAAGATTGACCGACAAGCACACAGAGACTGAACTACTGCAGGACTGATTGAAAAAACTGACTGGGGGACAGATTGAGAACCTGGTTGATTTACATGTTGAAAAATCATCTGACTGACTGACAGACATATTATAACAAACGAGGTAATTACGTGACTGACTCAAAAACAGAGTGACTGACAGACATATTTAGAGACTGACAGAGACTGATTTAAAGACAGGTAATGAGAAAGACTGAGAGACTGACTGAATGCCAAAGAGCCATACCAAATAAGAAACTGACTGCTTGCGATAACGAATGAGAACATGATGAAGGGATGACTGGCAAACACACAGGCTGACTTAACGAACTGATTAACGCCTGCGTTATTGTCAAACTGGTTTATACAAGCTGACTAGGACAATGACAAGGAGACCGATTGAGAGATAATGACTAAACAGACGGTCAGAGACTGATTTAAGGACTATGAGGGTAACGAGAAACTAACTGATAACTGACTGGCAAACCTTTCTGCAGCATTCCATCAAGACACGCAAGCACTTCTGGTCAACGGCGTTAAACACACTGTGTAGAAAACAGGCGAGACTGCAAAGGGCCACGAGGTGTTCGTGGTACGGGGCATCGCAGGCTGAAATTCACGAGATTGTTAGAGTTTACCAATTAGGATCAGCCTTTACCGACACTGAGTTCGAACCTCTTTTTACTCCACTTGACGGCATGAACGAATTCTTTCAACATGTTTTCACCGAAGGTTGGGTTGTCACTGCCGAATGAAATGGGAAAGCTGTTCTGAGCAAAAGCAATAGATAAACATAACTTAAATCATTCAATTAAGGTAAGAATAAGAATAGGTAAAAATTCGTTTCCTACAAAAATAAACGATTAACGTTCAAGGCCAAGTTATATCGCGGTGCCTCCATGAAAGTCTTCAAGAAGACTAATTGTCGCGGAATGACTGATATTAAACAACTTATGCATACGCCGGGAAAACAACTAAAACTGAAATCCGGTTGATTCCCGATGTCCAGATTATGAGATCATTGTCAAATACCACAGAGATACGGAAGTTAGTAAAATATGCAAAGTATGCTGAAACAGTGTTAACTTTAACAAATATAAGTCAAGCTAAGTTAACGGACGTGTTGCTCCATAAAAAAAACGACTGCTTTCGACAATCACACTCTTATAAAGCATAATGCAATGCAACAGTCAGATTTTGTAGACTTTCACTGCAAAAATTATTTACTAATCAGTGAGTAAATCATTAGCGAAGGACAAGCTATTCAAATGGAAGTCAAGAATTGAACTGAACTCGTCACGGACTGATGTGACATAAAAGGGGTTACACCTCATGGAATAATATCTCATCTGCCTAAAAAACCTGAAGCAGGACGTCTCAAAAATGAAGTCCACCAGCCTAAATCACATATGACCATACCTGTAGAACGTAGCCGCTCATTATCTGAAGGTCAACCTTCATCAGAACATTCACCAGTGCTTCGATTGGTGAATCAAACATGCCAAACTTCACTGAATTTCGATGCACCAAGTGCACAGACCTAAAAACAGCCATTTTAATTTAGCTACGAAACACTTAGTAGACGAAAATCAGGCAATGTTCAGCACCCTTTTGCTGGCGATTGAAAAATGAACAAATCATTATGCAAACATAAGAAACAGCCTCTAATTATCCATCGTCCTCATGTCACGAACACCAGAAAAACCGCCATTAACGACAAAAAGCATCACTGGCAGTTAACACGGCTAGCTTTAACAAGCCAAATTGAACAAACATAGACCTACTACCGCGTGTGTTCGTAAGTCACATTCACACAAATATACAGAGTATATGTTTAATTACTTAAGCAGCATTCGATCACGTTTAGGCAGAAGACTGTGTCACCTTGCGCTACTGGTCATACAACGCTACTAAGACAGTTATCAATTTGGCGTCGTGGGTAACGGGATCGTAATTTACCAACATTCACTGATGACTTATCTGATTCCATTTTAACGAGGGCGTAACAAATATTTACGCTGTAACTAACATAGTTCAGGACCCAAGAAACTGCTTTGCTACTTCTGCAGTCTTTGCCTGCACCTTACACGGATTTAAGCTAAGCTTGCTTTCAGTGAAGCAGTGCAAAGCAGCAACTTCTTTATGATATGCCATTGCATAGCTTCCGACAAGACAACAGACACATCTTACAAATGGATCGACACAGTTTTTGCACATAACGCTTTGTCTGCTACCTCTTCCCCCCGAACAGCTTGTGAGAAATGCGCTAGACGACTCATCAAAGTCGCTTCACAAAGTGCTAGTACATTGTGCCCCCGGTTGTAGTCGAAAGGTTGCAATCGAATGGCTTATGCCAGGGTAGAAGCTCACAGACGTTGAAATGGTACCACAGCAGGCTCGCCGCCTATCAAGAGATTAGGATTGTTTTCAGATTGAAATATCAAAAAGCGCGTGTTTGCTCATCATAATCATTAGCGTCTTACGGACATTTTTTAAGACTTTCATTTTTAAATACGCAGACGCAGCCATAACAAACAACCGCTGAAAACTGCGCAGTGAATGTTCATGACAGAAGTAGAAATACTACCTACTAATGTAACCGCGAAGTTGATTATGCGAAACCGACGTATGAACAAGATTTTGAAAACATAATCAACAGTACACTAAGGAAAAGAGTAGCTATCAGTCAAGATCATACACTTAGTACACAGAAGCAAGCAGAGAAAACCAGAAACTTAAGCACGTATCATCATACAGCACATCTCTGCAGTTTTAATCATACAGTTATGAAAAACGACGTGGATCAGACAACATGCAGACAATCGTCAGTGACTGTGACGTCACTGTATTCCAAAACTTGCATACTTGTTCAATGTGGGTTTCAATTACTACAAAACTCTGTACAAAGATCTTACCGAAGATAAAAGCTCCAATGTTTCCTGATGCAAGAATTACCGGATACAGCCTCATCAACGCAAACCAACATGGCCAGCAATCGCCCAAGCACGTCGATCATTGGATAGAGATGAAGATCTGTCATTCGCCACTCGTGATCCATGCTAAAATTTGCAACTGAATGCTTAGATACTTGATCAAAGCCAGATAATAAAGACGCAGTGAAACACAAACTGGTAACCTCAAAGCCCATAAAAGCGAAGGTCATGTTGATCAAAACAGTGGCTACCGCCTAGTCATCCGCTGGACGCTGTTTCCTCATCGTCGGATTCATCAACGAACAGAGACGGTACCAGGAGGTTACTTCAGAAACGAAATCGATCACGTGATGATCAGCGACAATTGGGGAAGTGCGATTCACAACATACGGGCGAAACATACGTGCGGATATCTATCGTTTCCTAGTGATCGTGAAACTCCACTTTTGCTTGGCAATAGCTGCAAGAACATCTCAGAAAGAGGAACGTCCACCTTGGCAAGCATAACTTATGTAGTAGGTCATTTGAGAGGAGTTCCAGATGGAGATCGACAACAAACAGGCCGCTACGATCTCTACGACCCGCTAACACGCAGAACAGCTACATGCCCGCCTGAAGAAAGGCACTGCAGCTGCAGTAACCAAACCCACTGGTATCAGCGACAAAGAGATGAAGCAGCCCTGGGTTACGACGCGAACCTTATATCTTTGTCGGCAGACAAACACGGCGGCGAAGCAACTGCCCTTGAATGACCCTGTCGTTGTGAAGAAAGGAGCATATCGCATTCTCGTCAAAGCAACCGATATCAGCAACCGTGATGATAGGCAATGATGGCTTGACACCGAAGAGCAGCAGTTGGAAAACAGAACGGTGACAGGAGACTGTTAGATGTTGTACGGTTAAGTGAACCTTTACACCAGCGATGCAATAAAAAAGTTTACCTCTATTCTATTATACAACAAATCTGACGAACCGCTGCACGTGGCTGATGGTTATAGGAAACGATGCGCTGAGCAATCACAAAAGCTTCTTGTTGTTGTATCACCGTTATCAAACGCTGGCAGAACTCAAATAGAAGAGTAGCCCAGATTTATGATGTTTGACTTTTAGAAATGGTACTTTAGAAAGATATCAGGCAACATTCACTGCCGCGGCAAACGTTACGTTCCTCGTTAGGGGCAGTTATACCTCAAGAGCAGTTTTCATATTCAGTGTTGTCCAACAATGCCTTCTGCGGCCACTTGGAAGTTCCGAAAAGAAAAGTTTGGTTTGATACCACGAACCTAAATGAGAAAAGAGCTTTTCGAAACTTCTTACGTGGAAACCACGAAACTGCCATAGACACGTTGGTGCATGACTCAAAATATGAAAATAGTTTTTTTGAGGCACAACTGATGGCGACGGAATGGGACGTTTTGACGCAGACAGCTGATTGTTGCCACGCTCGGTCCTGCGACCGTCGCAGTGAATCTGTATAACTAGAGAACGGTCAAGTGCATCAACTTCCAGATTCAATCCATCACGCTATATAACAGTGAGTACCTTCCTGTGAAAGACGTACGATACTGCTATCAAAGTAGTGAATTTCTTACTACAATTCCACTGCGATGACAGTGCGATATCAGTATTTTAGTGCACACTGAAGTCGCGAGCCTAACTTTATGCAATTGGCAGATGGCCATCCGTATCAATTACTTGACTTCGCCCCTCATAATGCCTATAAATCGAAAACTCTGCGAGTACAACGCGATACCGTTGTCAGACTATGAATATAAATGATAAATTTTCATTTTATTTTATAAAATTCATTCGTGGACACTGCGCGTAGTCACTAAATCAGCAAGCAGTCATTTGACTGGGATTTGGAGTTTATATAATTGCATGTGGTCATCTGCACAAATTACCTGGTTTAATCCTTCACATTAAACATCGTTTGAAAGCTCTTTGTGAGAACAATATAAAACCTATCGCGCATAAATATCGACTTTAAAGTTGACATCTTCGATTGAGGATTTCAGACAGACAGACTATCAGATGCCTGAGATGGAAAGAAGCACAAAGGATGAGTACATACATCGGCGAGACAGAGTAGTTCGAGAAACTAGACACTGAACAATAGCAGGAAGACCCGCATGAAGAGAAGGAGGCAAGGCATATTAGTCTCAGTAGGCGAAGTCACAGAGTTTCAAAAGTAGAAACGGTGCTGTAATCCATGAAATTTAAGTGAAATGCACCAAGCTTTAAACGAACAAGGTATGCTGAGGCCAACACGTGTCAGGGAAACTGCAGTAGCAAAGGGAAAGGTGCCAGTGGACCGGAAAACGGGGCTGCAATACATCCGTTCAAGAAGGGAGACGACAGAGAGTGTTCCAATTATCATTAACATATAGAGATTAGCGGGTAAAGTCTATACAAAATTATATTACGTGAGAGATTAACTCAAATAATTTATACAGATGATCGGGTGCAATTACTCCCACTTCCAGTCAAATGACTGCGCGCTCGCTTAGCGAACACGCGCAGTGTCCACGATGGAATCATAAAATAAAATGAAAATCATTGACATTTACAGTTTCACAACGATATCGCATCATATTCCCAGATTGCATTCCTTTCCATACTTCCCATTGACTGGCAACAAGATAGGTGAAGTCAAACGACTGCTACAGATGACCACCTGCCAAAGACATAAATTCAAACTCGCGACCGCAGACTGCGCCCTGTGGTACTGACATCGCACCGTCGTCGTAATGAAACTCTAATAAAATTTTCTATGTTGACAACGGCGCCGTACTTCACTCAGAGACAGCTACCCACTAATATATAACACGATAACCGAATCACCCAAGTGATGCAGCTGATAAATGTCCAGTCATCAGATTCGATGGTACGACCGCAGGATGCAACGCTGACAACAACCAGCGGTCTGCGCCGAAACGTCATACACAGTGCTGGCAACAAAGAATACGAGCTATACCATAACAGTGAACGTTGCCTAGTATCAATCAATCCGTGATACCATTTGTAACGATGAGACATCATAAGTTTGGATTACTCTGCCATTTAGACTTTGCTAGCACGTGATGACAATGAGAAAACAACAGTTGCAACCAAATATAAATTGGCCCATTTGAAACTTTCAGGCATACATTATCATACCTGGTCTAAATACAGAGGCGTATTTCAGGACAAGCGCGTGCCACAATTACAAAATCACAAGTACTATGCCTTGTTCGCAAACTGAGCATACAAATTGTTTGTAGTGAAGTAACTGCGCTAACTGGTGGAAGAAACTTCGAAACAGGAGTTAAAACAAAAATGACGATATACCGAGGTCATATCAAGGACGTAATACGATGAAGTCAAGCTGGTCAATCATAACAGATGCCGCCTAAACTGATGACCATACGACCTGTTGCCCGTATGCTAAAACGCAAAGGAGCAGCTACACCAATCACAAATGCACGTGCCGTCTCTCATTCTGCTTCTAGAACTTCGTACAACATGGTCAGAATATCAGCACAACGTAACGCCGAGGAGTGATCAGCAATGTAATTGATCATGTCCCTTATGTTAAGGTGAACAAAGGAATTTAAAAGACGCTCAAGTTTAGCAACATCCAATACGTGCATAGTGTTCGTTTTGCCAGGGACCAAAAGCACTCTTATATGCAGTTCACAAGCTGCATGTATCGTCAAGTCTGAAAACATAGCTACCGAAATAGGCGCATCATATTTCATGTTGAAAACTTTCTTAATAGCACTTACGCAGTCTTTCAGGGGCATCACCAATTCTCGCTGATCACCTGTGAAGATGCAGTAGAACGTACATCTGTAACAGGCAAAACCATGGATTCCTACGTAATGACAGACACTTGTATGATGAATAGGCCTCCTGTGCAATCTGAACTGAAAAGTGGCCATCAAAATTGACTGACTGACTGACCGACTGATTGACTGATGTCATAACCCATCTTGCTGCATTTCTGCCTGGTTATCCCACAATGGCGAACTTCATCAGAGCTGTTGATCCTCAAATTCTAAAAGTTTATGCTTAGTTAAAGTGCGAAGCTGACATTGCCATGGGCTGTTAATGCCGAATTCCGCCAGTGCTCAGCTCAGGAAGTTTACCTTGATGTCGCTCGATTTTTTCAGCGGCTCTGAATTCTGTCATTTGTTCCATCATCAGAGAACGAGGCGATGATCGTTTCGGTAACATCTGAAACTTTAGCAGTGTTTCTGATAGATTACTACTTCGCTTCATTTTCGATCTGTATAAAAGTTTCAAGGTCTCTCCCTGCGCCCAAGTCCAATAATTTCACAACTCTAGTGCAAATCGGAAGAGTCCGCCATTATCATGACATCTCCAGTGTCTAGGTAGTGCTTCAGAATCGACCAGTAAAAACTGAGCAGAGCACCATGTTGTAAACACTTAGAAATCGAACAGAAATTAGAACACGTCGAACAAAATTGAGATCAGTCTCATTTCATAAGTCATCGTAAAATAGACAGAAAACTAATTCGAAAAACCGTCTGTCCAGAGTTAGCACTCGGTCGATTCGAAAGCAGTAAAATAGACAGTTATACGCAATGATAACCGCGTTTCTACCAGCAATGCAATGAAGTTAGTACGCCAGTAGAAACGGAAGAAAATGCAGTGATTCATCAGGAGCGTCTAAGTGGTACTACCAAAAAGATCATCGCAGCCTTCTATCTCTGTGATGATGGAAGAAGTGACCATGCTAGACGAGCTGAACGAAAACCAACCAACGCCGGTTAGAAAGTCTATCCTTCTTACAATTTCCTTTGATGACGTAGAACACATACGTTCTCATTTGTTCGAAATGTACTGCCAGTGGCCTGTTCAGTTGGTTAGATAAAAACTGCTGGCATTGCAGACAGACTGGGAAAATTCAGTTGTGTTGTCATCCTGTATATCATCCCAATGCCTGTGATTCAGCACAGTACTCATTTCAAAAAGTCAATCTTTCAGACTCGGTAGCGATACGTTCAACTGACTGAATGAGAGAAAATCAATCATGGAGGCTAGCGAAACTAACACCATGTATAAATTAGAAACCGTTTATCTTGAACAACTTCTACTTTCACGGTACAGTAGCACAGGCGATATCATGACTAATTTAAAATAATCCTATCCTTCTTAACTTGTTGTATGTTCATATTAAGATATCCTGAAAGTCATAATACCCTATGCATACTCAGAAATGTATCAACCGACTCTGCAGTTTTTCACTGGAAGTGGATACCTTTTTAACTCAAGTAAAATTGTTATTCTGTGCTATGCGATAAAAAAACCTGATAAACGAAAGTAGCAAATCAGCCATTTTTTATTTTCTGCATCAAAACAGAGTTGAAGCTTTGACAGCCGCTACTCATAAGGAGACCGTCGCTCATTATTTTGCGGTTTCGCATGCACAGGCTTTTGGCGTGGCAAATGTAGCGTTTCTGTGAATACTTTCTCTTCCTAGGAGATTTCAAACCCATTCGTAAATTTACTTAACCATTTAATGGTGTCAGAAATATATCGTTAAACGATCATATACTGCTTCAACTATTACCCCGCCATTACCACTTATACCTGCGACCCTCTTCCACTGAATTCGTGGCACCTGCTTCACGACTTTCTGTGAAATGAAAAACCTCGAGCCACATTGTCGAACGTATCAAATTGACAGCATTTTCTCCAGCACAGGGATGCATAGCAATGCAAATTCACTTCTCCTCGCTACACATCGTTCAACACTACTGACCAGTGCTATTAACAGTGCATATCGCAACCCTGGCATCGACGCTCAGTCGAATATTTCTATGGTGAAATGCTTCTCACGGTTTTGTCATGACATTGTCTTCTACGATCTCCCTCAAACATAGTTCAATCGTGCTAATCGAGATATCACAACAATAAACATTCTGGCTCTGATTATCAAGGCATTTGATATGCTGCTGTGGCATATTCGATGACTGAATAAATAACAAAGAGAAAACGAGAATGCTTTCATGTACCTGCCGCTGTACAGAGCGGCCAGCTGCATTGTGAGGTTCGCAACAACGTCATAAGTTCGCTGGATAACGAAAGATAAGTCCTAAATGAAGCAGAAAATAAAATGGTCTTCACGCATGAGACTACTGAAAACTTACAAGCAATGTCGGAAGGAACTTAGACATCTCAAGCAACGTTTCTTCTTCCGAAACACTGTCATCGGCAACTGAAAAATAACGAGTGAGCGACAACTTTCACTGTGAGAGCGATAACTTTCACTTTCAAATTCATCTGCAACATAACCGTGCATGTTTTTCTAACCTGTCTGAAACAAAGTAGAATTTATACTGAAGATTACCGAAACAGGCAGCGACTGGGAGCGATTAATGGCAACAAACGGAAAAATAACATTTGATTACGATATGCCGCAAAACAGGTATACACTACTATCTGAAATAGCAAAAAATTTACTTCGCATTACTCCTCCAAATCCAGCTGCCACGGAGAATGAACTGACCCACTGCAACAGGCAGTTAAACCTGGTCTTGAAATAATCATGTGCCATTTGACATACTCCGCGTTACGAACACCTTATGACGTTCAAGACTTTAAATTAATAATAAACAACCATGCCAAATAACAAGTGACACAAGTACTGCAAGTTGACAATAATAAAACAACCATCCGTTACTTTCAGTCTTTCAGCTTCTCCGCAGTTTTCCGAAGGCTCCAAAAATACAAAAACGCAGTGGCATAAGTTGGTCAACGTCAAAGCTTGGAGAGCATGATCGCAACCGCCCTACTGCTAAAACCTGTCGGTAGCAGGTTCACAATCTTTTAAATATAAGTATCCACCGATTAAATATTATGAACAAAACGTGGGCTTTCAAACTACGTCTTTGGCGGTCCCAAGCATTGATGAGAAAGAAGGGCCGGGAACTGTAGCGAGATCTGAAGAGTAAAACTCGGCCATCTATTTGTCATAGAAATGCTCTCATCGAACGTTAAACTGGCCCTGTCGCGGTCCGGGATAACAAACGGTCCCACAGGCTACTGGAGAACTGAGGTAGACGTAGAAAAGTTGTCGATCAGAACTTGCTTCACCCTTCCAACAGCAATGACTGCTGAAGATCGACAAAAAGACGACGAAGATACCAGTAAATAACGGAGGCGTTACCTGCCATGAACAGAGGAGACTGAGCACGATGTTACCACAGGGTGTCAAATAAGCCTCCACGAGTACGACACAACGTGGGAGCACATAGTCAAAAACTGGAACAAATCCTCACTCAGAGGGAAAGATACTGACTGGACACAACTGAAAGGAACCGCGAAAGCTCTGGACTTCTGAACTTCGGCGGGTGGAAGCCAATCGAATCAGGTGCTGACAGCACGAAGCGTGATCAGGCCGGTATTGATGTTTCGGTAGAACCCAGGTTGGCCGACAGAATCATTGAATGGAAGCCTATCAGCGGAATAGTGGCAATTCTTCGATTGAAGCTACAACAGGCTAGAGTTTTGACTTTGTTAGACTTTGTTACAGGTCTATGTGCCCAATTTAGAGGGAGAACTGGAGTCCTTCTTCGAGGACTTGGAAGGTGCTTCTTACCAAGTGCCGACTACGTAGTCCCTCATTCTAATGGGCGATTTTAATGCGCATGTCGGAGAAGGCACCGAAAAGTGGAAAGGCGTGATTGGAAACAGTGGCTTTAGTGACCTGAGCAATAACGGCATGAAGCTGTTCAAGTTTTGCACTACAAAACAAAAAAACCTGCTTGTTGGAACATCTTCTTCGAGCATCGAACAGTGCATACATACACACACATACACAAACATACATAGGGCAGGGCAGTTTGCGCACAGAAGCCGATGATCCATTTGATAATCGTATGGTATGATTTAAGACTATCTGCAATGAACGTTCGCGCTAAAACAGGTGAGAGCAGTCAACTGATCATCAAGTCACTTCGCTGTTGGCACTCTCCTCCGCAAATGATGGAGTATCATGCGAAAGTAATCAGGCAAAGAAATGGAAAACATACGCGATGAAAACGAAGGCGAAACTTGCAAACAATATCGCATGACGGTCTGAACAGATCTCAGGGATGCCGGGTGACGTGAAA
>UZAM01010456.1:6224-18202 GCA_900618415.1 Soboliphyme baturini | reverse complement strand
GCTTTTAGTTTTGGATGCGTTCACATGCATGCCGGTCACGTCTAACTTAGCTGCGAACCTTCGTAGGGAGCACTGTACATCATTTTCAGACGATGCCAATAAAATAAGGTCATCTGCAAATTGTAGCTTCTCATCTCCACATCTCCTACACAGATAGATTCATCACCTTGGCTGCTCCTGGCAATTCTATCCATGTACAACACAAACAGGAGAGGGGACAGAACGCTGTCTTGACGACCATTGCCAACGCTGATAGAGAACGTGCGCAGGGTTAATCTCGGATTTAGCAGATTAATAGATTTATTAATTACACCGTGTCAGAATTTCGCTGACTATTTTAAGGATCTTCTTCAAAAGGTACTGAGTTTATCCCAAGTGCTTTTCCTTAAGTTTCTATGAAATTGAATGCGAAGGTCTCAGTATGTTGACTTAATGAAATATCAGCAGGGCGCCTCAAAGCGTACAATAAATGAAAATTGCATATATGGAACGATAGCCACTAGGCCAGGTTCCTACTGAGCTGTTGTGTGAACACTAAAGCACAAACCCTGAAACACCTGAAACCCTGATGTCGAGGAGAGGTATGTCGGTCAGTTACTGCTCCTCTAGTGCTAGCATAAGGCAGTGTCAGTGAATATAAGATTTCCCACCGAAAGGAATGTGAACATAGAGGCGAAGGTTATGAATTCGACGTGCTTTAAGGAAAGTCACCGTAATCGCAAGATATTTGTTTAGTAAAGATATACTGCTTTACATGAAGACTGCTCTGTAGTGGTCATTAGAGGGAACCACTTGAAGTCGTTTCGATGTAGATTGGAAGTGTTTTGAAAATCCTCGGTGTCCTTTATGATCCGATGCCTAATCGATAGGGCAGACATTCTGTTTTAAGAATCAAACCAACATTGTTCCTCTTCTCCATCATGGGCCATTTCCATTTCTGACCCGCTACTGCTTTTGTTCTTTCACGGTTGTATACCTTATGCTTGCGTAGATATTTTCTTTTTCATTGGAAACCCATGGACATACATAGTTCATACATCGGTATATTCATACATAGATACATATAAACGTACATATATACTTACCTTCATACATACTCTGGTGCGAAATCCGAATTCAAACGGTCAGCAGTTTAAAAGCTATAACGTTCCGATGTTTAAATCTTTTCACCTTTTCAATCCTTGTCCTCTAAAACATTCCAACCCTATCGGACCCCTTGTTCAGCAGATTCGTTTACATATTTGTGTATTAGCGATTTGCTATAGTTTAAAGTTTAACTGCTTATAGAGTCTGACATGGCTAGAATAACTTCAGACTGTTGTACTACTTGACCATGAAACTGGTAATTGCAGATCATGTGTGAGACAGGCAACAGAAATCCTGCATGTTCGGTGCATTCATTGTTCTTGTACTGGTAGTTCATGTGATTCGCTGAGACAGTTTTTCATGCAATTCATGGGAGATGTTATTTATAATATGCGCCAGTCGAAGTGAATCACTCTCACTGCAGTATATGCAGAGCAGTATCCTTCTGTCGATTGCGTATCATCCCGCTTCGGTATTTCTGTCGAGGGTCGCTTCCAAAGTATTTATTCCCGAGTAAGGGGACCCAATCACTGCAGTTGATACAGCACATGAAAATCCATTAGCTATCCGGTTTCATATGATTAAAACGTTAAATGTTATTTACGTTCTACTTCAAGAATGCTTTCGCACTGCCTTGAACGTCAAAAGAGTTAATTATGAAGTTCGATATTGCCATGTTCATTGCTTAGTCTTTTTAGATTAGCCAGGCGACACACGATGCTTAACTACTTGTTCGGCTTAAAAACGAAGGATTTCGTCATTTTAGCTGCGGACACCTTAGCCATAGAGCAAATATGGTTTTTGAAGAAAGGTACTGCTTTGTTTGATTAACGAACTACAAACTTTTACTTAGCACAGACAAGTTTTTATTTGCACATGGAATGGATGTCGAAAATTCGGCAGAAATCTTTTGCAGAATGACACAGTGTATTGATTTAATTACACACAGAATCTCCTTAGCATTGAACAAACGGATCAAATAAGACTTTTAAGCATTCATTGGTAAAGAAAACTTTTGAAGACAGCTGAAGCCTGAAGCATGAAGGAACTAAATCAAAGATTTGCGGTCTGTAAACGACACATTTTACTTGTCATAGCAGAACACTTAATTGTCATCAGGGGCAGACAAGAAATTCCAGGCATTTTGCTAGAGGAGCGAAAAGCAATGAAACGACCGAAACGACAAAGGCCTCTTGACAAAGATGGCATTACGGTGAAATTCGTGGAATTAGAAGATGAAGCGTTGACCAAAATATTTCCGCGCTTGTTTTCATGCTGTATGAAGGAAATAAAAATTCCAGACGGTTGGACTATCGCATAAGTGATTTTACTCTACGAAAGGGGGCAGATAGGATTTGAAGAATAAGCGCTGATCAGTTTGTTTTCAGTCATCTGCAAGAACTTCTCAAAGGTGCTGATGAACAGACTTCAAGACAAACTAGACACTGCACAGGTAAAAAGGAACCAGCAGTATTCAGAAGTGAATTTATTATGATGCATTATCTCCAAGTAGTCTTCAGGTGTTAAAACAAGTGATTCAGACAAGTAAAAAATATCGGTTTCTTTACTGTCAGGGGTTCGTCGATGTCGAGAAGTTTTCTACTCAGATTAGATCCTCTGCTCTGCATTATTTCTTAACAGCCAGAGAATCGAGAAAGGATATACAGACCTCATCACTATGATTTACAAGCACTCGACAGTAATATAAACATCCCCGAACGTACGAGCAATTTAAAATTGAAGAAGATATCCGTCAGGGTGATGTAATATGATCAGCATTATTCACGGCGGCCCTAAGTGAATATCAATTCACGATATTCTTTTCTTCAAAATATCTCTAGAAGAACTCCAACGAAGAATCCAAGTGCTGCACGACGTCAGTTTCAAAGGTTGACTAAAAATAATGTTAAGGAAGACTCCGTTTATATTTGACAAATGCATGACCCCACGGGCTCTTGAAGTAAATCGGCTTATAAAGAGGTGAAAAACCAATACAGCTAATTTTTGCAACGGAGAACGGACTCTGTGAAATCGTCAGAAGAGGAAAAATGACATGAATTGAAATTGTTCGTATCGGGGAAACTACCTTTTTGCTTGAAACGGAAAGTATTCGATTAATACGCTGCTATTATTTACCTCTGCTTGCGAAACGTGAATTCTAAGCGTAAAAACTATTCATAAAATGCAGACTGCCGACGCGGCATGGAAAGATGTATATGTATACTCTGTATAATATAACAAGAAAAATTCGGAAGGTTGATGAATGGGTAAGAAAATAAGTTAAGAGTTTACTCTCTCACTGCCCGAAAGTGGCAATTGGCAGGACACGATGCAAATAATTCCACCATCGCTGGATACTAGAGTGACGTGAGACTAAGTTCCAAGAGAGTAAATTTCCCGTTGGAAGGTCTGAAAATCGATGGCAGGATGAGCTGAAAAGGTTCGCTGGATGGACAGAAATGGACATGAACATCAAGATGGACAGAAATTACACTAAACATGTTTATGGCGAAATCGTGGAGATGTCTTCATCCATCAGTGGATCGAAAAACGCTGATGACGATAATGCAGAATTTTCAATGTTTTTGGGCATACTTGATCCGTAGTCAGGAAATGCAATCATACAAATAAAAATTATCTAAGAATTTGCTTTGCATGATATCACACGCTGAAGGTGAAGGGAGTAGGATACGAAACGTCACAGATTCTGTGTAAAATGAACTTTGTGGGCAGATCATTCCGTAAGCTAATTGTTGCCCAGTTGAATTAGACTCCTGTATAAAAAATTCGACTGTTTTCACATCTGAAAAATGACAGACATTGAATAACGAATATCTTCACTAAATTTTCAGGTAACTTTGAACGGGTTCCTTTCTTCCTCAGAATGAATAGACGAAATAAATGAGAGCTGATAAACGCTAGAAATTCGATGTTCGTACACTCATCCTCTTACACTAACCCGTACAATCGTCATGAAAACTATTTTCCTGCCCACATGTTGGACAAAATCATTGGCTTTCTTCTGGGTAAACAGCGCGTATACATTCTGAGTACAGTAGATTAAGATTGTATTGTGTTTGCTGTTATAATAGTGATCATATTTTAGTTATATATGCCGCTTTCTCTGTGCTTCTTCTCACTGTAACTCTGATGATGGACATTGTCCATGATGTCCAACACTTTCGTTTTCAAGTAAAAAATTTATGCTGGTTTTTGTGCCTTCAACTATGAAAATAGAAGATTTCTCACTAATGGTTTCGTTCTCTATACACCGAATCGATACGAATTTGTACATCGGTTATATATTAATTCGTGTCGCTAAGTTAGCTAGACGGTAATTTTTCCTTGAGCCCCTCTCCAGCAAAAAATGGCCCCGTGCTGTCTGCCGAGCTCTCCTCTTCCTGTTCGTAATCTCCAGTTTTCGACATAGCTCACCTTTATGGCTTCTTGGCGTCGTGGGCTCATGCATGTCAGCCTAACAAATGACTTCGCTTTAATTTTAGACGACGACAAGTTTTATCGTCTCGGCGAACGAATGACGATGGCTTGCGTTGGAGACGGTGGCGATGCAGACGAGTTCGCCGAGTATATTGTCAAAAATGTACACCTCTACAAACTGCGTTGCGGTAAGCTTTTGCCGAGCTCCATTTTTCATTGGTTCATGGACGACGTTTTTTACAGGTTATGAACTGGATCCGGAGGCGGTGGCCACCTTCGCGAGAAAGGCGATTACAGATAACCTGCGCACTTCGGTAGGCGACTCGAATATATGTAACGGAATGACGGGTTTCTTAAAATTACTTTCCACTTTGACCGTTTTCCAGCACTGCAGTGATTCTGATATTCCCAATGGATACAACCATGGCGCTTTTTTCTTATTTACTTCTCAGATATATGCCACAGTCCGCGTCATGGTTGAGAACGAACCATGAAGCACGACATAGCATATTTTGACACTTATCCAAGTGCAAGTGTTGGGTGAATGGTTAAACCACGAATGTCCGTCTGATCTATATAGTGGTTGGTAGTATAGCAAAAGTATGGACGGCTTCAACAACTGCTCTCCAGCAACTTCTAAATGAGCATTTTACATGTCCCATAAGTATCACATGACAAGAATAAGTTATAGTAACGGTTAATCTTTGTCACTGTTGCGAAACATTCGATCGTCAGGGCTCTAATGAATAGTTATGATGTCTGGAGGGTCGTTTCCTTACTGGCATAATGTTATTTGCCTCCTGACTTGCGTGCGGGTGCATAAGGATTCCCGAGCGGACAGCGAGTGCACTAGTTGCATACATATTAGCGTCTGGCAACCACATAGTTTCGCATGACTCGAACAGCGGTTGACAGTAACGTGATCTTTCGTGAATTACTGTTGTTCGAGAAATGCAAAACAACCTAGTCCATTCTGCTACTTTCAGTTTTTAACGGCGAACAATGCATTTCGTACAGCTCAGTCCACGACTCTCTTTACGCAAGGTTGTCCTGATGAAATAGACGCACACATGGGCCTCGCTCCGTTTTACCTTTGTAGCTTCGGAGGGCATCGTGGTTTCGTCGGAAGTTGGTGGCAAGTCTCGCCGTTTTTCGGTTTGGCATCTTAACCATATTGGAAAGTGTTTGTGTAGTTGCGATGAATCCTATCGGCCTGAACTAACGGAATGAAGTGGACCTAATTGTCAGATATCACCTTGTTCTTCTGTTTCGTGGTGACACCGTGCGTAAGACGTCGGCTTGGAACTCCGGAAGTACAGGGTTCGATTCAAATGAAGCGTAATCTTTGTCTTAGCCGCGTATTCCTTTGAATAGTGAGTTTACCACGCATCGCTTCAGTCCGTGGTTGCTCGATTGGTAGGGCATCAGACTGAGAATCGAGAGGTCCTGGGTTGGATCTCCGGCCTGGGTCACTCGGCTTTCATCCTTCGGATGCTGATAAATAAGCACCACAGGGAAGGAAACAGGAGACTAGACGCTATGTTTGTCACGTAGCTGCTGTCACCTCTTAAATTTAAAATAGGACACTTTTGGCTGACGGCATGGAGATGGATATCAGTGCTCCACCAGAAACTTCATGAAAAGAAAGATGCCAAAATGGCCCCATCATGCAAGTGTGAGAAAGACCAACATTCCAGCGATTACAGACTTTCCTTCTGTGTTATGATTACCCATTAGCGTTGATGACATGATCAGATTTATAATTTTGGGAACTGCTTCTCTGAAAATGTCTGTTTTTTCCTGCACCAGTCAGTCGTGAAGAAATTGAACTGATGCTGTTTCGTGTTTTTAGTTTCTTACCGTATCGTTGCGAACTTTTGTTCAGAAGGTAGATAGCATAATGTGTAATCCTGCACCACTTCTTCCGGTCTTGCGTGGTTCTCGTGGTTTCAGTGCTATTAGTTGTGTGCAGGATACGTTATCGTCGGTAAAACTTCGTCTCGGTCTTTATCTCGGTGTCGATTCCGTGGTAGCACATTATATTATTATTTCGAAAGACAGGTATCGGGAACATGGTAGTATCAAATGGTTTCATAACAGCAAGCGTTTCATTATCTAGTGTCCTACTTTTTGGAAGTGCATTCATACGTTTTAGGTTTCTCTACCTGCTTCATTGGTAGGTTAGTCGGTTGTGTGTAAGTCCTTCTTCATAGTATTGTAGTTTTCATCTGCTTCAGCTTGTCTTTGCCGTCGTCATTGATATACTAGGCTTGGGTAACGACTGCAGAGTTTTTGATATCATTGACATATTACCGCGTTAAAAGTTGTAACTGATCTTTGTGGCTGGTGGCGAGAGTCTTCTGCGGCTGACCGCGATGCCCACGTCTACATTTCATGTGCGATTTGTTGCTTCAAGTTTCCATCGCTTTTCTGTGGCTTTTTTCATCTAAGCCGAGAACTTATGGTTTATCCCTTGTGGCCTCTTGGATACCAGTCCGTCACTGTCCAGTTGCCATCGGTCGTTTTTGTTCCTTTCAAGAATATATGACACCCTGGAAGCGAATCTTCTGTTGTATTAGTTGCGGTATTGTTGATCATATTCTTCTTTTCCGTTCTTCTAATCAATTGCCAGTCGGATGGATGTCAATTTCTGCTTTGCGCTTCTGTCGCCCTGATTCCTAATTCATTTGAAGTTTATGGGAATAATAGAAACTCTAGCGTTCGCGAGTATCAATAGAATGCTTTGGTGAAACCAAAGTTATGCAGATGTTAAAAGTCAGGGGCAAGATGACTTATAGAAATGTTTTACAGCCTGAGTCAACGAATTCGTTGCTTCAAGTTCCTAAGATATTTGTCATGCCAAATATTAGTGATTAGTCTCTTGCAGGAGTTCTAATTCAGTTATCTTTCCGAATCTTGGCAGTTAGCTGGTATTGAATTTGCTGCAACATTTGACTTTATGCTTCTGTCCTACCCGAAAGCCGAAAATATGTTTAAAGAGTAAAGGGTATTTGGTCACTTGGTGGACTGACCTCAAACTGAGTGGTAATTTTTGTCTCTTTTAGCACGTTTCATGTTTTATTTAAATGTTGAGCGATTCATCCGGTCAGCATATGGAGATTTTCAAGGTCAGCAACTGCCAAAAATACGGTCGTGTGAGTTACGCTCAGCATAACGGATGCAAAATTTTTGCGTTTCCGCTACCATGCTTACATGATAGACGTTCAAAAGCAGATTCCACTTCGGAATATTTTTTTAAACATCGTTTTGGCTTCGATCGTTTCGCTAAATTTCACTACATACATCCCTTCATTACCGAATAAAATGATTGACAGTTGGGTGGCGTTAATAGTTACTTGATGACTGCTCTGTTTGATATTTCAGGAACCATATGCAGTCAATTTTATTCTCGGAGGCTACAATCAGACCAATGGACCATACGTGACGATGGTCGATTATCTTGGAACGATGTTCCAGGCACCGTTTGTGATGTACGGCTATGGATCGATGTTCTGTTACAGCATTTTAGACCGCCTTTATCGAGACGGTAAGATTTGTAAGATATGTCTGGTATTTATTGTCAGTGTTAAACACTGTTAAGCAAAGAAGACTAGTACTGTTATAGCAGGTGCGAGTTTCGAGACTTCAGATACGTAGATTATTCCTGTTGAAAGATAAATGACTGGAGGCACAATACCGAGTTTCGCCATGTTTCGCTGGTCCTCCTGAGGACAGAAACTCACAGCAACAAGTCCTGCGTTATGTCCTTTGCGAGATGTATTCGATGTTAAGATATGCGAAATGTGATTATTAACCATCCACGTTTTCATTGGCCACAAGACTCTCCTTTCTCTTTTATTCTGCCGTTTCGTCCTCCGGCGCAAAAGCCATCAGGAATATTTCACAAACAATGACAAAGTACAGAGTTGGATAGTAAAGCACAGAAAATTGCAAAACATGCAGTGGTGTGAAAACGAACGCGCAAATGTATAACAAAATTTAAAAAAATTTGGAAAAATTGATGAACAGGGGGTGAATATATGATGAGGTTGAAACTGCAAAAACCGGGGATAAGTATCGGTGGTTCATAATATATGAAAACAGCATTCATCCTGATTTATAATGACAGGGCTTCGTTCACGTTGTTCAACGCAGAACGTTGTCTGTTGAATAGCTGCTGTGCATAGTTGCGTGTCTGACTGCTGGCTACATGATAGCTGATTCAAACATCGACGCAAATAAGCACAATGTTTATTAATTCAAAGTTGAAAAAGGCGTTGTGCTGTGAAAATAGCATAACGCACGACATCTTGACGAAGTAAGTTAGGTATTCCAAATGCTACAGGGTTCAATAGATACAGCGAAAGTTTTATTTAACGAGCCTATAGTAGTGTGATTTCTGTTTTGCTGAACTGAGATTTTCGGTACACTGTACGTTCCTATATACAGAAGTTCCGCTAAATGGAGGTAAGCTAAATTGTGTCAAGAAATTGTTCATTTTCTCATAAGACTTGCTGTAATATGTTTTTAAAACAGTACTATCTTAATCTTCTCCACGAGAGCTTTATCTGGACGCTGTGTGTGACACCTGTAAGGAAATTGTATTCTTGCTTACAACAGCCACCCTTTCATCAATAACGAATATTTTGAGAGTAGTACTTGCCATCCGTACATTTTCACTCTATGAATATTTGTGTACCGGCATCGTGGCGTCCGAGCATTTCTAAAGCATGTTTGCGTCCTCTGCTTCCTTATTTTTAAAGGAAACATCTTTTCTCTGCCGTCTGAATTAAACTGTAATAAAGCAGTAACTATTTGCGCATTTTTCTGCGGTGGTATGAACCTCTTCTCTTAGATCATGTTTTCTTTTGAAGAAATTTTAAAAGGAAGCCAGTCTCCTCAGCAGCAAAAATATCCTTTGACCTGTAATTTTCCTAATGCCTCGATGGTAGCTCGTCGTCTTTATCCGTTTTCTATAATTGCACTGAATTTTCGTCCAGTCAGAGAATGATTAACTTATTCAACGGTAGTTATTTAGGTCCATTCAGCAGCCTTTCTTAAATATTGGAACTATGATATCTTTCGTCCAGTCATTCTGAATCTCTGTTTTCTGCTATGCCAGTCCAAAATAATTCTCTCCAACCATTCCACACTACGCGTATTCAGTTCTGGTTGTATCAGTTACTACAGCTCTGCCATTTTCCATTTGGCTTAAGGCTTCATTCGGTTCTTCAAGTGTAGGCGGTCCATTATGGGCTTCCATATTTTGTTCTATATGTTCCGGTATATTTTGCAGAGTTCAGTTTCGCAATTGCATCAGGGTTAAGTAACGACTCAAAATGGTTAAAGCATATCTCTATAAATAAAATCTATAAAATTGGACGTGATTTTATCGTCTTCTTTCATAATCGATGTTGGTCAAGGCTTCTTTTTACGGACTTGGTTATGAACTTTCCTGAACAAGGTCTTCACGTCGTTTTTCTTCACATCCATTATTTCATCCTTCCTTTTAAGAAAAGTGCTTTTTTCTTTAATTATCTTTGATTTACTCTTTGTGCTCCACTCCCTGAATTTGGAACGTTTTGGCAAACCTGCTGTTTTCTTGCAACCGTTTCGTTTCCAAATTTAATTATGGCTTCCTTCGTCTTTTCTTCCGTCTTAATTGTTCTACTGTCTTTGTTACTACTTCACTTTGTTCCCGGCTTTATACACTACATATGGCCTGTATAATCGATAAGTGACCCTAATCTTCCACCAGTGGTGACCCTATATGTTTGAAGTACTTCTGGACATATCCGGCTTGTCGACTTCAAAGTTTACGGTAGATTTTTGGCTGCTGATCAAGAATCAGAGCTTGACTTTAACTTTATCCATCCCCAACTTCTGATCAACGCACTTCTGTATACCCTGATACCTTCTAGGCATACGTGATGACTGCTGGTGATGAGAACCTAGGCAGCCTGGTTTGCGTTGATGCATCGACTGAGTGCCGTGTGATCTTGTGCACCGATCTGTTAGGAAACAAACTGTGCCATCAGTAAGTACATCATGCATCTCACTAGTTCCGCATAGTCGTTCACCGTTATCCTTCATTTCTCCAATACCGTGTGATCAGAGGCATCTATACCGCTCATTCTGTTTTCACTCAGCATGGCGTAAAACTTCCTTTACTGTCTGTACCAGTAACTTAACACATAGGCAGAACAATGAGCTACAGTTACGCGAAGTCCTTTGTATTTAAACCTGTGATGTGAATCTCACCATATTGTTTCGGTCTGACACGACGCTCTGATGCCCGTTGGCTCATAAAACTATAAACGATATCTCAGTAGCTGGTAATCCTTATAGTTAATGATCATCATAAGCGTTTTTCATCCACTGTTCGATGCCTCCAAGATTCCGTTTTCTGCGATTCTTATCCATCCAAGTTATACGTCAGTCACCAGACTGACCACAATATCTTTAGCGTTGTTTACGTAGTTTGCACTATTTTTTCATCTGCATATTGATAATATTTTCAGATTGTAATATTCAGAGTTGCGTATGAATTAGGTAATCTAAGTAAATACCATAAACCGTTACAACAAGTAATAATCTGTTTTGCATCGCCCTGTAGTACTGTTAATGACGACTTTTCGTGATTCAGATTTAACTCCGGAAGCAGCTGTGGACGTTCTGAAGCAGTGCCTCAGAGAGGTAGGACACTCATCATGTGCTTATCGTTTTGCTTACATCATTTGTTTTAGGTGAAAACTCGACTCATTTTAGACTTGCCGACTTTTCGCGTAAAGCTTATTGACAGATCTGGCATTTCCGACCTGGAAAATATTGTCGTACAGTAAATTATGCTAATAGCCATGATTACACAAATGGAAGTTGTTTATTACTGATATAAATAGTGAGTCGAGGAGGAAGACGAAACAAATGTTAGGCGACTACCGCCGATAGATCAGTCGTTTGCTTGCAGCAACTCGTTCTGCTTTGATTTCATGAGTTTCTCAGCGTCGGCTACGTGGCTGTGCGCCGCATCGTGTAGTTCCTGCAGCAAGGCATTGTAGATCTCCTTCGACACACTTCCCTCGAGTTTCCGCAACCGTAGTTCGTGGGTGTGCTGGATGTGGCGCAGGTTCTTCTGCAGCTGATTGAAGATCAGCTTCGCGCCCTTCGCCAGGCGCTCGCGGTGCTCGCGCGACGGCCGCGGCAATGGCGCGTACAACACGGTTCCCTGCTGTTGCGGTGACACGTTCAGGCCGCTAGCGATTATCGCGTTCACTGCCTGTTTGACGAGTTGCGGCGAGGAGCTGAGGTTAATGATGACCAGCTGCGGATTTTTGAGCGACACGTTCGCGACATGGTTCAGTGGCACCGACTCCGTCTCCGATAGCTGTACCTTCAACGTCTCGAACGCTTTCACGCCGACACGCACTGACAGCTGCTGTCGGTACTGCTCTTGC
>UZAM01010454.1:1945-12211 GCA_900618415.1 Soboliphyme baturini | reverse complement strand
CTTATAGGCGTTCACACTCATCCGGCTCTGTCGCACTCGGCTGCAAACCTTTCCGAAGAACGCGATTAGCTTTAGAGACACAAGCAAAACAAGATCTTCTGCAAACAGATAATTCCTCAGCATCTCGTACTTTGATTGGTTTCTAGCATTCTTGTTCTCGTTTGCGTATGATGACGTTGATCAAATGTCTGATAGACTTGGAAGCATTCGATTAACAACATTGTTTCGCGAGTTGCTTGAGTTGGAGCGTCATTTCTGGGAGTCAACATCATCCGTTCCCGTTTTCTCTCCTGAAAAGTTAATGCCGTTATGTAATACGCGGTTACGTTGCTTCGTTCGCCATTTCTGCCATGTTCTTACTGCAGTGCCAATGTTTCTGAATGGTAGTTTAAATGTAGCGATACATGTTTTTTATAGGATAAGAAGCCTCATTTCTGGATAAAATTGACTACAGCCGACAGTAACGTAGCTTGTGAGGCTTGCGGAAAGCCATTTTCGCACGACGGCTATCAGTGCAACGGTACGAGCTGATTTTTATGGCGGAAGAGAAGTTTTCGTTACGAAACGACTTTACTCTTTCCAGATTGTTTGATTTTTGTCCATTCCAATTGCAAGGATGCCACGGACAGGTTTGGCTGCGTTAAATACAAACAGGTGAAGCGAAGCACAGATTCCTGCCATTTCTCTGCTGTTGTTGTAGCATTGCTCTTTCAGGAAAATGAGCCTGATATTTCGCGACACTTTTCAATGTTTCTTCCCGAACGTACAGTCGACGCCAAAAAGTACAACACCGTCAGATCCGGTAACACGGCGATTCTGTGTACAACTACTCGTTGTTCTTACGCAGTTGTCCGTTGTAGAATCTGGCGCCAGTTTGTTCAGGCATGACCACCTGTCGTTTGAATCGGTCGGCAGCTGCGTCGATCCGGCTATGCTGTTTAGCAGTGCTGTTGCAGGCGACCGTCGAAGATCGGCTGGCGAATTCAACTACATAAATAGCATGTAAGCTGCGGAACTGTCCCGCCCACCATTTTAGTGTGAATTGCCCCAATCGGGATATAATTTGTTTCCATTCAGACGTTTATCATTTTGAGCGCGGGGAATGACTGAGGAACTGCTTTAGCATCGCACAAAGTACGATTCGAGTCAGAAAGCCTCGTGACTAATATGATTTTTGTAGTAAGGTCACGGGACTCATCGAATCGTATTTCAGTGTATGAGATATATAAAACAAGGCATAAATTAGTGTAAAAACGAAACCTCTGCATCGCGCTGTTTCGCTTGGCGTCTAATGACAATCGAATAAGATGAAAACCGCCGACAAAGTAATCTTGCCTAAAACAGCGTTAAACGGAGAATGATTGATAGGCGCAGATTGGCTGCAGCATGCCCTTATCACCAAAAGCTTTAAGCATTTCCTTGTTTCTAGCAGCCCTGACATTTTCAGATACTACCACCTCCTTGACTTCACTTACTGAAAGTCTGATCCGTGCCCGTCATGCTTATCAGCTAGTAATTCTCTCTGCGCTTGTACGGGTTTTGGAAGTTCTTCCAAGTGTATACTCACGCCATCGCCAGAATGATCTCTTATGTGTCTCGTGGTTGTGTGTTGATCTTCTGCAAGACGTCTAGAATTGTCATTCAGATTCCTGTGATTATTCTCAATCCTTCCATGATACTTCATCTGTCTTGTGGAATTTAGACTTCAAATGCTGGTGTAACAAGAAATTTGAAAAGAAGTCTGTCTTGAACAAAAGTAGAATTGCGTGATTTACGGTGGAGACATCGTTTGCGTTTTATGGTTTCTACAAATCAGATTTCCTGTCAGTTATCTTATTTTATCATTAATGACGGGCCGTTTTCTATTCAAAAGGGTCCAGTCAACGTAAAAAGACAACGGCAATTAAAAACGAAAAATTCAATTTATTTCAAGTTACCTATGTACGCAGTATTTTGAAACTGCATATATTTTGAAAATAAATTAGGTTGAAACCATGTACATATTGCAATGTTAGTGAATATGTTGGTTAATATAACAGAATAAGATAAAAATAAAACATGAAACGTTAAATAACATCTCTTGTACATACGTATTACAACAAGGTCATTCAAAACCATAAAACTGTTCATCTGAATCAGTATAGCATGAATCAAGAGCATTGACAATTTTTTTAAGTACATAACTCAGTTCGTTTTCTGAAACTGTTCTTCCGTCATATGTTTCTGGCGTTGCAGTTTGTAGTACGTTGCCTAATGGTTTTAAAAGCCCGCTTTCTACACAAGACATCGTAGCACCTTGCCAAATTTCAAGGATCCACCTGCACGTTTCTTTATATTACACCTTATTAATCTTTCTAGATTTTCTATAGTCTTTAGTTCCAGTCATTATCCACTTTTCCCAACTGAAACACAACTTTGACTTTTTGTTGCGACTGAATCTTTTTTGTTAATCCACCCGAAATAATTGCCAATTTTGAATACTTGCCTATTAACCCTTTCACGTTATCAGTAATATGTGCACTGAATCAGTCCATTATTAGTAAGGGTTTTGGGTTGAAAAAGGCTTATTTTCTTTTTTTCAAAGCATTTTCAACCCACAGTTTCGTTATATCTTGATTGACCTATCCATTCTCATTCGCAACAGTCAAAATGTCCTTTGGAAAGTTTCCACCAAGGGTGGAAGCTTCCAACCATCGGAAGTCACACTTAACAGTAAAATTCGACTTCTCATGTCCGTTTGTGACTAAGGAAACTTCTTCTGATCCTTTTAAATTGCCAGTGCTTGATTTAGGGAATTGAAGGCTAACGGGTACTTTGTACATATGACCAAAGTGTGCAGGATCCGCCCACACAAATTTTCTTCAACGTAAAGTTTAAGTTTTTTACTTTCGCTTCCCAGCCATTGGTAGTATTTTGGCCAACACTCGAGAATAAATATAAGAAGCCAGTGATGGGTAAGATTTAAAATATTCTATTTTGCCCTCAGAAAAGTACTGGCAAGTACAGTTTTGACACGTTGTGGCCTTCCGATTTCTAAAAGAACTCACTCGAGAAGTGTTTTTTAGCTTTGGCCAGAGACATCTGCTGTACCTCATTGCATGTTTTTTCTGGTGTAAACATTTTAGGACTACTTTTTCCTTCCATTCTCGTACACTGGACTCTCCAACGTTAAATTTTCTGTCTGCCTCACGATTCCCCTTTTTTTCGCGAAATTCACGGTTTCCAGCTTAAACATCGCTCTATAAGATTTTTCCGTACAGTATTTTTTTCTCCATGTGTAATTTTCTCAGAGCAACTTTCAGTTTTAAAAGCTAATCACTTGCAGAATGCACGTGTTCAAGGACCATAAGCAATATGGTGACTTGTTAATTCTTCTGTTCATCTGTTTTAGATACAGTCACCGCCAGTCAGATTATTCCATTATTCATTTGTCCGGAAACTCCCTTTTTTCAGACAAGAAATCGACTACACGCTGTCTGTACATTGAGCATTAAATATTATAAGGTGCGCATTTTCTATACATTTTAACGAGCATAAGGAAGTACATGGTGCACTGTATGCATGGGTTGCGCGTTATCGACGGAAAATGCGGTACTTCTTAGCTAGTGGTGCGTGCTGTTTTAAAGAGGCAGATAAATTGCTCAAGGCTGTGCGATCTAATTGTGAATTTTTGCAATGCAACTTCTGCATTTTTCCTGCCAAACGGTTCATTCTGCGATGTTCTCGGCCGTGATCTTTTCCTTAAATGGTATATTTTCTCACCATTGCATAACACTGATTTTAGCTCCATTGTTATAAAACGTCGATTTTGGTCGATAGCGTTTAATCAAACTTTTCTTGTTTCTTCGGTCATAAGTACTTTGAGCGATCTGAGCCTTTCGATTAAGCTACTAACGCGGCGTTTTAGTCCCGCTCAGTGGAAGGAGTTGGACCTTTGGCAGTCCGATACTGAACCATGGAGCGGCGGACGCGGTAAAACGGAACGCAAGAAACTGTCGAATAAGGAAATTAAACGCCAGGACATCATACACGGTGTGGCATGACTGTGCGGCACGTTTGAAACGTGTCCATCGTTTCTGTAGTTTTGACTCACCGGTGCATTTTTTCAGAACTGCATATGACCGAACGCCACCACTGTAGAATCGTCGTGGTCACCAAATACGTAATTGTTTAATTTTGTAACTGCCTATCGTTTTTGCATTTTGTCGTTTTGCTTTGCGAACCATCACCCGTTTCAGATATATTACAACGGCTTGAACTCGCAACGTATTTTGACCACCGAAGAGCTAGACACGTTGATGCCCGGTTTAGACGATATTCTTGAAGCGCATTTTCACTTTTTGTCGCTGTTGAAACAGAAGACGACCAATGCGGTAGTTGTTGAAAACATTCACGAAGTTCTTCTCCGTCAAGTAAGAACTGTCGCAAGTATACAGTATGTGATCTATTCACCTTTATCGTTTTTGTTCCCACATTTTATTTGAGCGCAAGCAGCAGCTTCTCAAATTTTTCTTATCTATGCACTTGGCGATGGTTAGACGTAGAAGAAAGTCATGCAACGGGTTGTAAAGTTTGGAAGTTTAGTGCGTGAACATTATCGCCAGTAAATCTTGTTTTTTACCAAGTTAACGTATGCACATTTACAAATAGATGACTGTTGAATATATAGTGTTCCGTCATTTCACGGCTAAAGCCATTGTTTTACTGAAGAGGATGAAAAATTGCATTTCACTAGCGTTTACCAATAATGGATATCTAAAGACCAACAGCGATCGAACTAAAACGTTAAATGTGTTAACGAAAGTACGACGAAAATAAGTTGGTTTGTTAAATGCCTACCCTATGAATTACAGGAGAATCCAGTTGCCTTTTTTTCTAATGTTGGGTCTTATATATTCTTGGTAAGCAGCCCATGATCATTTATGAAACTGCTTCTGGCCATGTACCGTTTAGGTCGTAAGTACAGTATAATTTTGTGTTTATTCTTTGCATATGCACCATGGAGTTTTCAGAATTTCACAGAAATTCTTTAAGTTACATTTTAGCCCTTATTTCGAGTGAGATGTGTTGATCTCAAATACTGTGACTATTAACTAATCCAGAAGTATTTTTGACACGTACGTCAGGTACATTTACCCTTTCCGTTTTTTTTTCTTCCGTTATAATGCGTCCGCTATTTGTCACAGTTCTTTTCACGTTCTGTCACCGATCACGTTTTCGGTCACTCCTCGCAACATTGCTAACATTTTTTTATCCTTCCCACTTTCTTTTCGTGTTTGGTTCGCATTATCGACATACTCATCAAGTTTTCGTTTTGTATGGCAAAACTACGTTGAATTTTTTAGGTTTTCGATAGTCTTATTTCAGCGAGATTTTCTGTTATTTTAGTTAGTTGATACTAGTGTATTCGATTTGAAGAGATTTCACAGTGGGTTTTTCTTTCTAACGCTATTTTGAGCATTCCTATTTCGGCGATTTCGTCTGCTCCTTATGTGTTCAAGATTGTTTCGTTCTCTAGACTCTTAAACTGGAATGTTTAATGAGTGTAAAGCACGGTGAAGAAGCGTTTTTTGTTAGCCTGCTATTTTTTACGACATAGCAGTAGAGTGAGTTGAAATTTAGAATATCATCCGTTCATGCAACACGTTTCACAGGTTTTTCTTCATTTTAGTTCGCTGGTGATATCGCGGAAAAGATGATAGACGCATATGTAAAGTTTTGTTCGCAGAAGGAGGCATCGGTGAATTCGTACCACAAATTGATGATAACAAATAACGCTTTCCGAAATTTCATGGAGGTTAATACATTTGGATTTGCAAGTCAGCTGACTCTTATTGCGTTGTTCTTAGAAGTTGAGCCAGTTGCCGTTTTACAAGGGCAAGAGTTTCCCCGATTGCCTTCTGCTGATTACGCAGCGGCTCAGCAAATACCATACCCTCGTAGAAAGCTTGAGGAAGAACACTAGCGGTTGTGATACGTGTTTGCGATATTTCTTTCTTTACTTGGTGTTGTTTGTTAGACGATTCTCCCGAGAAGGAAGGCATCGCTGAAGCGGAGAAGGCTGTGAAACAGGTGGTGACGCGAGTCGACTTGGGCATAGAGAAAGTGCAGCTTAAACAAACTCGTGACACCATAGTTAGTCTTATGGATAATAAGGCAACTACTATATTCCTGGGCAATACGTTCACGGTTCGGCTTACTTTTTAACGGCTTGACTAGCTATGGGTGATTTGATTTAGAAGAAAGATCTTTCGGCGGAAGGTCGAGAACTGATTTATGCAGGTGACGTTTTCTGGCAAAACGCTCGTAGGAAACCTATTGGTATTGTCCGCGTTTTCATATCTTTCAATAAACAGGTTTCAGCACTGCAATTGGCGTTTAGAGGTAACGATGCTGCTGTTCAGTGATGTGATCGTTTTTCTGCAACGCAGTGGGAACAATTACATTTTCTCTACTCAGGATAAAAAGGTCGGCATTACGGTGACATATTTGAAATGCTAGTTTCTCTATCGTATTTTGTTGCAGGAGGCGGTTGTCTCTTTACGAAAGTTGATAGTGCGCGACAAAGCTGGTCGCCTTGGCTCTCAAGGAATATACCTGATTTCGGCCGCGCAGTACCATGCCGAAATGTATGAGATTATCTGCAAGACGAAGAAACAACTAGCCGCGTGGACTGATCGTATTCAAAAGGCCGTTTACGATTGCCCCGAGAAGCGTAAGACTTGGTTTTTAGCGTTTTCTGTTTACGCATAGGGTTTGTTCAGCCGAAATGCGTCCAGTGCCTCCCGAAAGTCTGGTCAGCGTCATGGAGTTTGAACACTTAAGGCTGCTCATGGGTAGGCGTGGTTTTTATTTTGGCTTGGTTATCTGAGTCTCTGTTGTTGGTTCGTGTTGTAGACAAGGCGCGACAGCTTACGGAAAGCCGCAAACAATTGTACGACCGACAGTTAAACATCTACGAAGAAACTTGCGTAAGTTTTGACCGCGTCGCTGTGAAATCTCTTCGTTGATGGTTACAACTTTGTTTTAGGATTATATTAGTCAGTTAAATTTGCAGCACGATGAGGACCGCTCAAAGGTTTGTCCATCTAATCACTGCCTATCGTGAAACTTCTGACATGTTTCTAGCTTTTGCGTCTTGTCGATGATTGCATTCCGCACCGACCTGCTCTTCAGCGTTCGACGACGAAACGTAGCGACTACTATCATTGTTGTGATGTCTGTTGTTTGGCTGTATGTCGTTTGCTTTTTAGTTTCAGATTTGATGGGACAAATTGTGCAGGAACGGTGCATCAGTCAGTTCCTCAGCCTCGCCTCGTCGCCCTCATCTTCCTCTACCACTGGTACGGGCAGTGGCGGCGAATCTCACATCGGCCGTTCTCATACATTCCATGGATTACGTAGCAGCGGAAGAAAGTGCAGTAAGAACTAGTGAATGATCAGAGTAATACGCGACCATGTGAAATGTTGTCGTCTCGGTCCCAGCGTAGGCAAATGAATTTTGCTGTCGATCGATTGCGAAACGCATATCGACGACCTGAAATCCTGTTACCTTATGATCGAAACGTACCGATTTCGATCGACAGAATCAATATTCTGTCAGACTTATTTTGACAAATAGAATACGTAAAGCAGGGGTAGATTATTGTATATCAAACAAGGATATATTACAGCCAGAGAAAGAAATAATGTTAAACGTCCGTTTTTGTAATTTTCAGCTATTTTCGAAAAAAACCATACTCGGTAATATGTAGAAGGTTAAGGTCGGATCATAAATACCAGAGGATCCGTTAACGGATAACGTGAAATAGCGCTAATTTTGGATACTGTTTAATTGTTGGTTCACTCGCAGGGGTATTCCCTCGTTTTGTCTAAGTCTCTTGAGAATGGCAGGCCTTTAAATCTACTTAATCAGATTGGCGATATCCTCCTGAAGTTTTTTTTAGCAGAGTACAGTTGTTGTTGAATTTCAGATGAACTGGAATTATTATTGGTAATTTTATTCACTGTCACCCGCATGCAGAAATTCAGATTTGAATAAATTTTTAAATGTGCCAACTACCGCAGTTTCGTTTGAGCATTAAATCATTCACGAACAGACATTCCCTTTATAATATGTAATGCGGAATGAACAATCAAGGTTTGTAAGGAAGTATCATCCTTTTATTTTAGAGCCATTGAGAACTAGTTCAACTGTGTCTGGAATATCCGATTTGGTCGAAAATACTACTTACCACAGCTGCGAAGATATCTTTGAGGTTTGTATAATAATCTTTTTATGTTCAGCATGGCTAATTCTGTAATCTGAGGTTTAAGTCTAAGGAAATCACAGTAATATTAATGGTGGTTCAGCGTACCTGCTGTTCTGACTATCTTCCTGTTTATTTTTAGGTTTTGTCCATGGCTAATTTTTTGCTTGTTTGTGCTGTCAGTATGTTTGCTGTTGTATTGATCAAAACTGAGGTGTGCTAGTAGTAGAAGCTGTTGAAATCCACGTCGTTTTCATATCGCCACATTCATCTGTCTTTCCGGTTATGATGCGCTTTCGTCATCTTCAGAATTTCTTGATCAACAGCTTTCCTTTCAGTTTGATTCCCATGCTAATTGCTCTCCTTTCTTTTATGCCCTTGAATGGCTAACATGACTAACTAGTTCCTTCTTCACGTAGTTTTTTCTCACGTGAGTTGTTCGCGGACGTACTGCCGTTCAAACTCAATCGTACTGAGAAGCAGGACATAGTTATTATCCTCAACGACTATGCTACATAATCCTAACAAAAGGAAGATGAAGTCGACAGTGGAAAGGCTGCGTCTGACAGTGAACAAAACTGAACTTCATTTCAGCTACTAGGACTGCGTAAGACCAGACGATACATCTTTAGAAATTTTTCAAGCCATCTACCCTCTGAATTAAGGATGACTAAGTACAATGAAGCAGTTGGCCTCCGTTTTTAGATTATCGAGTTAGTTGATTGATATCTTGTCACTTATAAACATGTGTAATAAACAAATGATATTATTAATGCCTAGCAAAATATCGTTCAAGTGTGCATTTATGAAGCAGTCACTGAGGAGAGAAACGCACGGGAGACTTAACTCTGGTTTGACATAAAATGTAAAGCCATTTACTTCTAAGGTGTTTTGCTTTCAGTGCTGCTGTTTAGTCAGTCAGTAATTTGTCAGTTTCTAATATTTGTGCTGTTTGTGTTAGTGCTTTTCGCACTTAAAGTACTTTAGAGGCATGATTCCGGATCACTTTCACTTCCTGTTGAACCGAAGAGCGTTCCTACCTTCGAGTCGTTAAGCCGCATCATCGAACTTGAGGTAGCGACTGTATTTCTTGTACTACTTCCTTCGTTTTAATTATCAAATTTTCAGGTGGAAAATCAGAAGCTAAAGCAAGATAAATTTCTGTAAGATTCTGTTATTTCGACTTCGGGAAGTTAAAGGTCATTTCACTTATTCTTAGCAGCCACTCGTTAATAGATTTCTTTTTTGTGATTAGCTGTTGCTGGTCACATTGAATCTGACAGACAGTATATCTGGCGTGTTGTGTTCGTCTAAACTAATTTACAGGATGCTGTTTTGTTTGGAAAAGGCAGTATTCTTTCGGTGTCTTCAAAAACTAATTTCACACTTATTTCACCTTTAATTGGTGCAGGTTTTCCATGCATTTTCCATACATAGGTTTTTTGTTCTCTTTTAGTATTTATTACTTGGTCATTCTGTAGTTCGATTAGATGCGCGCCTACTCTTTCCTTATATTGGGTTTCTGTTGGTGCATACCCTACCTATGATCGTTACTTTTGCGCATTTTCTCATGTATTTAGACTATTCTCAACATAGCTCTGCGTACCGTAAAAATTACTAGGTATATTTCAGCCTTACGACCGAACTTCTGAAAGAAAAAAGCAATCGCAGTTGCTCGAACCTCGCAGCGTACAGCAGTGGGGTGGAAGAACTGCGGCGACTGCAAGGCGAGTTGGATTTGCGCCGAAAGGAGTTTGGCCAGTTTGTAGATAACAAAAACATCGAACTCGATAGCAGAGAAAAGGCAATCAAGGAAAAGGAGGTAGGTGTTTTCAACTGGTATACTTGCATTAGCTATGCGTTGGCAAACGAACGTATCCGTAGTTTACCTGGATGCTTCGGTTCTCTGTACCTTTAGTTTCGTATCTTAAGTCTTGTCTTTAGTATACAAGACAATTCCCGTTGTGATACCGATTGCGTCCTCCACTTTTCAGCAATTTTTCTACAGCGAGGTGGA
>UZAM01010444.1:5364-15692 GCA_900618415.1 Soboliphyme baturini | reverse complement strand
CGTCATCTGATATCGTTCTTCACGACATCATGCCGCCTTTGTCTTTGCTCTGTTTTGTTTTTTTTTTTTTTTAATTTGGCAGTATCAGTACTTGAATCACATTTCTAACGTACCTCATTGAGTCTTCTTTTCATGTAGCCTGTTTTCGCTGTTTTTCTGAAATTGATGCTGTACTTGAAGTGCCTCCTATGAAAGCATTCCGCATGTGGTCGTTTTTCAGACACTGCACATTCATCTGGTCAATTGCTTTTCTGCGAATGTCAGCTGTTGCCCATGTCTCTTCAAGGTAGTCTAACATTCCGATCCTTACAGAAACATAGGTCTTACTATCATTCTGTATGCTTTCCTTTTAAGCTTGATGTGCATCTTCTTATCGCGCAGTACAACGCTCAGTTTTCTCCATTTGAACCACGCTTTCCTTCGACCGATTTCATAGATGACTGTTGATTCTCCCATTAGTTTGAAGAATAAAACCAAGAAATTGGAATTCTTGGGCTTGAGCCAGCACACTGCCTGCAACTTTCGCTGATTCGTTGGCTGTCCAATTGTTTTCCTCCCTGAAATAGTCTCTCATGTATTCCAGCTTGCCCTTGCTGAGATGAAAACCCTTCTCTTACGAACTCTTCTAAACGTCTAGGTTCCTGCTTTTACTTTTTCTTTATCATCAATACTGAACAGCTGAGCCACCTACGATTTTCGAACGATGACGTGGTATCGTTTGCGGGAAAGGCCAGTCAGCTACGAAACAAGCTGCAAGGGTTCGAGAGAAAAAGTGCATAAGACGAACTGCGAATCAACGGTCAAAGACAAAGATACTACGATCAGATGCCCCGCCAAGGACCCAAGTATTATTAAGTGGCGAATATATCGTATAAGTCGATAAATACATCTACCTAGACCATGAGATCAACATGTGGCATGATTCGGCTGGAGAGATGGAGTGAAAAAGTAAGCCGCGCGTTCTACATCATCAAGGACGTCCTCCTCAGCAACATCAAGAAAGAAACCCCCGCCCACCTTTTCAGTTCTACCGTCCAGCCAACACTGTTATATGACTATGAGATTAGGCAACTAAGCGACTGATGAAAGACGAAGAGCGACAGCTACCTGTTACCGAAAGAGCCATGGAAAGAAGAACTTGTGAAATTTGACGTCGCGACCACATTCCCAAAGCAGTGATCATTCAACGGACGGGAGTGAAGGATACTTTGTCGTCAAACGCAGAGAAAGGTAAATCTAAGGTGAATCGAAAATTGGTCATGATCGTCCATTGGCACACTCGTGGACGAACTAGGTCGCTGGTCACCGACCACTACGGTGGGCAGATTATATCAGGAGCAGGACAGGGGCTCAGGGATTTTCTTATGACAGTCTCCGAGAGTTATTCGGGTAACAGACGCATACGGTTCTGCTGAGTCAGCTACGAGGTTCGTCGCGGCAAACGTCGCAGTTTTATCACCCGTACCGAATCGAGTTGCACGAAACGTTTGCAGCCAAAACGTCAGCATCCAAAACATTCTGCCCTACTGAAGCATGTCAATGGTGCATGAGTAATCAGAACAGGGAAAAGTAACGCAAAAGGCCGATCTTAACACGCCACATGTGGAACAGCTGGAGTTGTATTAGAGTACTCTATACGAGCAAATAAACCCTTCCGCGCACATAAACGACCGCCTAACGAATACGGCAGTGCAAATCACGATATTATGCAACACAAACGCAAAACGTCAAGAATGTTTACATGAATGCACCAATCGTTAGAAGAACTTCATCAACAAGCGTCTAAACTCACGACCTCGATGTTGGTAATAAAAGTCTTTCCCCCGAGTTTAAACGCACAACTGCACTGTCCCATTGCTTCTAACACCTATAGAGACCATTTAAGCAGCTACTGTTCCATTCAAATACAGAATTTCATGCTGCTTAGAACAGACTTTTGTTCATTCCAAAAAGGGATGCTGTTTGGCGTCCGTGAACTGTGATACTACATTACCGTGGAGCCGGCCACTTAAACTACTTCCAAAGCCTCTAGAAGCTAGGGATACGAGCATATCCCACAAATCCTGTGCAACGAAGCAACTGGATATTGGAATTCTTCACCAGCCATGGCGACAGCCAGATTTCGACGAGAAACGTGAATTTCTTATAGGAAGTGATATCTGTTTATAAGAAAACTAGACTCTGCACGGTCAAAGGAGCAAGCAGAATTTAGAAGTTGATTTAGTATAACGAGTCATCTTCAGGTCATACAACAGGAAATTCAGACAAGCAACAAATAACAGCTTACTCTATGCCTGGGATTCGTTGATTTAAACAAAGTCTTCGACTCAATCTACATCTGGTCTGCATTGGATTCTATGAAGAGACCAATGAATCGAAAAAAGATACAGAACCTGATCACTGCGACTAACAAAAGTGCAAATGCTAATGTAAAGCTTCAGGAAACTACAAACAAATTCCAAATCGAAACGAGCGTTTGACAGGATGATGCAGTATCACCAACATTATTCACATCCGTAAGTGAAAATGTTCCTAAGCAATGCCACTGCAAAAATCAGTGGCTGTAGACAAATGAGCACTATTGCAGTCACTTACGGTTTGTGGGCGTTATTTCATATATCTAAGGTCACCAGAAGAACTCGAAAGAAGAATTCAAGAGCAGAACGAAGACCAGAAGAAGACTGATGTCATGCATAATATAAAGGAAACCCCGCCACCTGGTGAAGACAATGGACTTAGGTGCAAAAGATGAAAAAACAAATTCATCTGTGACAACTCATTCCTGCAACGAGAACCGACTTTGCCAAATCAATAGAAGAGTAAATATGGCACGGAGCATTTTTGAACGATTTAAAACGTCCTTATCTGGGCAGATGAACTTGTGCTTGAGGCGGAAAGTCGTCGATCGATGTGTTCTCTCAGTGCAAACCAATGGATGCGAAAAGCGAACCCAAATCCCGAACTCTATTCATAAACTGCAAGATTACACACCCAACATGGAAAAATGTATATTGGCAGTAACATAAAAAACAGTATGAAGAACGAACGGGTAAGGGCACAAACAAGAGTCTGCCATGTCATTGTTAGGGCGAGGAAGTCAAAGAAGCACTTATAAAAAAGATCCGACCATTACTCGACAAGATAGACATTACACTGGGGTCCAAGCGAGCATAAATGATTTGTAAGAAGACCTCAAGACTGATGGCAGGATCAGTAAAAAAACTTCACTGGATCACAATGAAACATCTGCTAAATTGAAATTAATAACTTTATACTCTGCAGCGTGACTGCGACCAAACTTTGTAAAACTGTATAGGTTACTCATTCAGTAATTCATGGCACTGCGCTGAAAAGCAATCAAACCAATTTTGTCTGATAGCGATTAAGCTTGAACTTGGACAGTGGTATTTTATCTACAGAGAGGTGGTGCCTCAAAGTACAGACAAAATTCCTGCTTCACGACAACATTCCCATTACGTAAAGGCTTGTTTTTCAGACTTTGTGCTGGTATTCCACAAAATCTGCACTGAAATCTAACTGGTTTCCGTAGCAACTTCGCGGATAAGTACTTCAACTGCGGCCTATTTTAAATCCCATGTAAAAATAGCAGATGCCAAAGTTACAAAGCGACTCTTGCAGGAAAGTTAATCAAACAACGCGACGGGAAATAAGACAACGAAATTCGCGACAGAAACTAAATTCTCGTTGTCCTATAAATTACGCTGTTAACTTGCATAAAAGCCTGTCAGTAACTCCGCCGATGACGGTCTCAAGCCCGGATGAAAAAGGCGAGGCCTCCTGTAAAACTTAGAGATCAGCAGGCACGGAACTGCGTCTACCGAACATTATATTGGCTCGGTCGTCCCCGGGATATCACACACCAGACAGGCAAAAAGTCAACGATCAGAATCAACTTCACGCGTTCTGGCAGTTGAGGCCGTAGCAGCACGTACACGGCTGCCGAAGATTGACCAGAAGATGTCGAAGATGCCACCTACCAAGGCAGCCGCTACAAGTTCTGAAAAAAGGCGGCAGAGAACGCGATTACATCATAGCACATCACAAGATTCAATGGGAACGATAACGACTATGGGAGGTCAAAGTCAAAAATTGGAACGCAACCACACTCAGAAGGAAAGAGAAGGAATTAGGTGAAATTGCAAGGTACCCACTCGGCATAGTTGAAATCTAGTTAATGAAGCTTCAGGGCTATGGAATTCTGAATTTATGTGAGTGAAAGCTATTCTACTCAGGAGTCGACATCATGACACACGCTAAAGCCAGTGGTGGTGTTCTAGCAGAACCCAACGTGAATGATAGAATCACTGAATGTAAGCCTCTGGACTGAAGAACGGCAATCATCAACTGAAGCTACAAAGTCTGGACACTGTTATAGATATATGCGCGAAATTCGCAGAAATTCCCGGAGGAATTAGAAGGTGCTCTGTATCAAGTGCAGAAAACGGAATCCATCATCCTCATGCACGATTTCAATATGCATGTCGGATCAAACACACTGAAATGTGGAAAGGCGTGACTGGAAGCAAAGGCCCTACTGACCTTAACAATAACGGCATGAAGCTGTTGAGGGTTTTGCATAAACAACGGACCGCTTGTTATGAACGCTTTTTTGGAGCGTCGAAACGTGCATCAATATACATGATGTAGGACAGCTTGTGAAAGAATGCTATATCGACTTGATAATCGTATCGTCTCAGTTACGACGCTCCGAAACGTATGTTCCCGTTAAGAGAGGCGCAGAGTTGTCAACCGATTATCACTTAGTCACTGGCGTCCCCAGCTGCAAACGACTGCGTGCCATGTAAAAACCAGGCGGTAGAAGCAGTAGGAGAATCAAATGGGAAACATTATCTTCCGTGGAAAGGAGAAAACTTGCATACAATATCGCACAACGGATTGAACAGACTTCATACACGGACGCTGATATGAAAGCCGGGTGGAACGTCTTTACGAGTAGCTTACTCAAGGCTTCCGCCGAATGCTAATGCCTACAACAGATTTGCCCGCCGCTTGTACGTCAGAGACTAACTGCCTGGTAGACACGAGAGATTCAACTGGCCGCCAGAGAGAAGTAGCATGCATTCAAGAGATGGCTTGGAATCAAAGAACCTTCAGCTAAAATGGAATAAGAAGGTGCAAGTAAGGCGGCAGCGAAAACAACGGCCAAAACAAAAGCTGATTCAAAGGTGCTGGAGCGGAATATCCAGATGATAAGACAGGCATTCTGTAACATCATCCAAAGATTCCGAGGTAGAAAGAAGGTCAGCCCAAGAGACCTCAACAACAAATCCGGACGCACTTTTAGCAAGAATGAAAAAATTCTTCGGCGATGAAGAGAGGACTTTGCGGAAATGCCCAACTCAGTACAACCACGGGAAGACTCGCCTGAAGAGCAGTGGAAAATAGACATTTATAGTCAATTAGTCTTTCAGTAAATGAAGTCACAGAAGCTGTGAAAAGATTGAAAAGTGGCATGGCCGGTGGAATCGATGAAATCCAGCCAAATATGCTTAAGCTTTAAGTGAACAAGGCATTTTGCTGTTAACAAACGGCAGTGGCTACGAGGAAAACATTAGCGGAATAAAGTACGGGGGATGTAGTACTCCTGTTCAAGAAGCGATAATATAGGGAATGCCTCAATTATCGGGGCATTATCTTACCGAGCCTCCTAGGTAAAGTTTACGTAAAGGTTCCAGAAAAGAGAAGCTGAATAAATGACTCTAAGATACAAGAAGAGCAGTGTGGCTTCAGGTCAGGCCGAAGCAACTTTGACCTGATATTCGCCTTAAGCCAGACTGTTGAGAAATCAGAGGAGTTGGCTCATCCGGTTTACATGTGTTTCGTGGGCCTATAGAAAGCCTATGACCGAATCCCGCACAACAATCTGTGGGCATGCCTGCGAACATATTACATCAATGGCCAGCTGCCACGGGTCATCCAATCACCATATGCTGAGAGTACGTGCGTCAGAGTAAATGGCGTTAAATCGAGTCCTTTCGGCGCTGGCACTGGTCTCTGCCAAAGGTGCATTCTGTCTTCTCTCCTGTTTGTTGTACATGGATAGAATAGTCAGGCGCATCCAGGACGATGATCGTATCAGCATAGGAAATGTGGAAACGACAATGTCTGTAGAGTACTTAGTTTTGTTGGCATCTTCTGAAAATGATCTTTAGCACTTCCTGGAAAGGTTTGCAGCTGAGTGCGATGCGACATGGCTGGCATGCGTGTGAACGTGCCTAAAACCAAAAGCAACGTGCTTCCTCGTTTCTCTGCCCGCTGCGCTTAAAGATAAGCGGATAAAAGGAGAAGCAGTGGAGCAAGTGAAGTTAATGTACTTCTGGGTCGTGTCTACTTATTATGGAAAATGGGGAGGGGAAGAGATCGACCGACGAACTGAAATCACCCTCGGCGTCCTGCATGAACTAGCACAAACTGTTGTGACCAACTCAGTGCTGGTCTGAAGATTAAGCTCTCTGTTTTAATGTCGATCTTCATCCACATGTTCACCTATGATCATGAGTCGCGGCCCCTGACTGAAAAACTTTGATCTCAGATAGAAGCGGCTAAAATGGAATGCCTGGAATGAATCACATGGCTCGCGCATCTCGACATTGATCGGAAATCAGATATCCGAGAAAGCCGTGGTGTAGAACCACTGCTTCTGCGATGGTTTAGGCACTTCTAATGAATGCTTCCATAATGCAAGTCGAAGCAGCTACTACTCTACCAATCGGCCGGCCGAAGACGACCAAGAATGACTTGGGGCAAATGTCTTGACGCACTCTGCTGCAGAGTAATTATCCTCTACCGAGGCTTAGACTATGGCACAGGATCTGGAACGTTGGAAGCACTGTCTGACACGTCTGACTCCGCAACTCGAAAAGACAAACAGTTATCGAAACTGAGTAACTGACATGTCGATAAATGCACTCAGCATTTTACTAACAGAAGGCATGAGTTATAAATCTTCCGATTCCGTTTGATCAATATATACAACGTTCATAAAGGTAGTCGGAAGAATGCACTACGGCATGAGTCGTCTTACATCCGAGAAAACCGGCATCCACGTTTTCCTTTCAGCTCAAAATATTACGAATTAAAAAATACACACAATATATTAGATCAAGCTAACAAACATCGCTGCTACTAAATTCCAATTTATGAAAGTTCCAACCAGATGCAATATGTTTAAATTCACCGCGAACGACAGCCATTTATGATGCCGTGCGACCGTATGAGCAGTTCTCAAGTTGCATTAAGGAAACGTTTCACAAATTTGAGTGATTCGAATCAGACTTTTCGCTACAGTACACCACGTATCCAATTCTCAGCAAACGTAGCTGGTAAAAATTTGCTGGTTAATGTAAGAAGCGTGAAACAACTAGAGGAGCCACTTTAAAAATTATCTACTGCAAAAATACGAACTCACTGGCTATCGCGTAACGATGTAGTAGCATAGGAAGAGATTTCGCCCGAAAGTGATACTAAATCCAGTAGATACCTAGTCCGGTACTGTGACTACGTTTTGCTATGGGGTATAACTGTTGCGCGACAAGGTTGCAAGGTGTTTTGCGCCATCCAATCACTCCTAGAGGCAAACTATGTGTGAAGACTGAGGGAAACATTCATGTAGGCAATGACTCCGAAATGTTCTTTGCAATCGCAATACCATATTCCTATCTTGGAGGAGTTATGCCCCATTTAGCATACTTCGCAGGTGAACGTTTTTTAATGCCAAAATATTATCAGCGCCAACTCTTGCAATATCTTTACTGGTAGGCGCAGTGACTAAAATGAGCAAAGTGATCGAAATGCGTTCTCAAATACAGTGTAGAAACGGCTTCCCTATTGGACCAGATGCAACGGACTGTGCCATGTGTTGCGATACTTAGTCGCAAAAGAATTTACGCCGCTTATACTTATGGGATTACGCCATGTACAAAGTACTTCCATTGCTTACCAACATGTTTCAGTCATTTTGTTCTATTCAATTTCAACTTTTTCCTCCAAGATCAAAGTGTAGATCAATTGTTGTATTACCACAATTTTAGATGCTTGTACAGCATAACGTCAACGATATCGGATGTCCTGTTGATTTCCAACTATTCAACACTTTTGTTCTAAGTCATCAGCTGTGATAGCGTAGAAAAATTGCTTCATCCACAAGCAGAAAAGCTTTCATTTTGTTCATTTGTATTAAATGCTGGAATCCTCGTTGACGCTGCCGTGACTCGGCCTCATAGTAAGTCTCTTGCTTTGGAGAGAAAGGATTAAGCTCCACTAGTTGGTCTGTTAGGACCAGTCTCCTTCTTTTATCTGCATATGTACTTGAGATAAAAGCCCTAAAAGAGTAGACTTGTTTTTTCTTTCTCGAAGAATAGACTCATTCCTGCTGTGATTCTGGAATTTAGCGCTCAGGATAGATTCCGTCAGCATTTTTAAAATTATTTTTCAATTTACCAGCAATTCATTTTAAAGTAGTAAGTGGTCTTCAAAATATGTTTCAGGATGATATATACAACAACCTTTCATTGAACTTCTAAAATTTTATTTTCAAAAGTAGCTGCATCATCGATAACAGTTTGGAGTAGTAACACCTGGCGAGCTTTGAGCAGGTAAATTCTTGAGAAAAGCAATAATTTAATACGCTTCCTCACAGTATCATGCAAATCAGACACATGAGCTTAGGGAGCACCATTGTATTCGGCAAATCTTGGTACTGAAAATCGCTTTATGGGCACCACTCCATTTAACCCCACTTATAAGCCTACACCGGAAACCATCGCGTCCCCGACACCATAAGACTCACGATGAAATGGAAATATGACATATAAGCGTAGTTAAGAATGCGACAAAAAATTTTCTCGAAATGATGTAAAAGTGGAGAAATTAAACCTGCGTGTTACATCGCTAGGACAGCAGCAGCAGCAACACACGAAACACGTTGTCGGAGCTGGCATAATATTGAGCGTTTGATTCGCGTTTTACTCTATCGCGTCAAGCCTTCACAATCGATACAGAGTGATGGTACCAACTGCAGCACCTGTGATTTTCGACGACCCCTGTACCTAATCATTATGATAGCATGAGCTCCAAATATTCGTTGCTGCTGAGTTGCCTCATCGAAGGATCGAACGATTTCGAAGATCTGGCTGTCAAGCAACTGCTAGGAAGACATCACCGACAGAAATGAAAATTCCATTCCGGCTTTTTAGCAAGTCCAGATCTCTCCTCTCAAAATTTAATGAACCGTTTGCCTTGCTGAGTCTGTCAGTATACCTCTATACATGTTCAATGATGATCTAAGAATCATGGCTTTCCTCATCTGTTAACAACTCAATTGTAGCCATCGATAATTGACCGCTTTCGTCTGGACAGACTACTGCCCAAGAATGCAAGTGGTGGCAGTGATATGACTTGGTTAAACAGATCATGGACGCAAAATTTGTCGATGTAGTTTTCTTTTTCCACAGAACATTTTCAGTGCCTTATTTTGAAATGCTGTCCATGATATCTACCTCTATGTTGCAGTGTGATGCTGGGCAGTATCTACATCTGCAATGCAGATGGGTTTAGTTTCAGGCAGTTTCAATGACCGCTTATCCTTTAGTATCGAGGAAGCAGCAGCGCGAGACAATACCCTGAATCTTCTTCATCCTCTGCCATCGACTAGGCTCTAATCATCCTTCCTTTCGCATTGACGAACATAGTACACTGGCAATTCTTGGAAAACACCAGTTCATCAAGTTGCCGTGATCGCACTCTGTTGATTAGCACCTAACTGTTAACTGGAGTAACGTTTCAGTCGATTAAATAATAAACAGCTTTGTATTGTTGTTTTGTTCTTTATTTTGGACCACAATTCGCTGACATGACGCAAATTTTCATCCATGCATTGCAGCTGCTAAAATACCATGAAGCCATGGCCTGCTTACATGTACCCTTAGGCCACTAGAGGAAAAAACCGTGCAGCTTTTATCCGGTATAAGAAAGAAAATGCTAGTCCACTTCTGATCCTGCATTATTGCACTCGTGTGCCTGTTTTCACCATTTTACCAGTCTTTATGCTTGGAACCATAAGCCGCTTAGACTTTTCTAACAACTTCAGTAAGCAAATATTTATCTGAGGAAACATGGAGTAAGATTCTGTCTGTTAGCACAATGACATTTGATTTTGTTAAAAATTTAAATTGCTGCTGAATTCAGTTAAAAAGGCACATAGAAGAACCTCGCGTCACACTGTTCTTCATCTGCATTGAAGTAGCAAACCTGTAGAAGCAGTTAGGATATGAAGGCGCATCTTTTAA
>UZAM01010441.1:0-10136 GCA_900618415.1 Soboliphyme baturini | reverse complement strand
CATACTCTCATACTGGCATATTTGCAGTCGCCAGTAACGCAGTTATGCTTTAAGATAATAACCGACACACAACAAGCCAAACAAACACTAGCAGACATCGAAGCTCGTCACAACGATATCATCAAGTTGGAGAGCAGCATTCGAGAGCTGCACGAAATGTTCATGGACATGGCTATGCTTGTGGAATCTCAGGTAAAGTATTGTCTAGTTTTTTTATCTGCAAATCTCTCTTCCTATCTGTCAGTCGGTCAGTACATAAATCAGTCATTTTCGATTACCACTAATCTTTCCGGGTCGCGGAGACAGAACCGTAAGGTAGTGTTTGTGACACCATTGATCCTGTGCCAGTGTCTTAAACTTCGGCAGAAAATAATCTGAGTTTGGAGCACAGTTTTTGTTACACATGTCCCAGGTTATTCTTGGCCGTCCTCGGAATATTCGGCCGGTCATTTGGACAAGTAGTTACTGTGTCGCATTCTTTTCTGAAAGTATTCAAACGACATGTCAGAGCGATTGCATCTGTGGCTTCTCAGTCCAAAAAATCTTATCTGGTACAAGTTTCTTGCTTTCTTTGTATTGAATCATTTCTCTGACAAATATAGAATATCTTCCAATGGAAGTTACCAACGTATCTTAGCTTGTTCTTCAGTCAAAAGTTAAAATACCTGTATTGCGCTATGATTTTTTTGATTGCTTTTAAACGACTGCAGGAGTTTGTAAATTATTTATTAGCGATCTCGAAGCAGGGCAGACGATTTTGTCATGTGCTGAGTGTAATAACTTGTACCAGTTATACTTTGCGTCAGTGTTGATATAAACTAACTCTACATATGTTTGAATATACAGTCACAATGTTTTAACACCTTTGCAAACGTGTATGTTGTTCAAATCACAATTCTGCCGTTGCTGTCACGAACGCGTATGTTGTTCCAGCCGACACTGTGCTGTTGTATGCGCTTCCCCTCCACCTTTAACCTCTTATATTTATATCATAAGTTCTTGATCCGATTAAATCACTCCCTACTCCTCGATAAGCAATCGAATGGCGTGTCTTTACCCTATATCTCATGTAATTACGTGTTTGGATCATCCTTAGTGTAAACGTAAATTCATTTTTGCTTCTATACCATCTTGCTCTAAATTAGGCTTGCTTGTAATAATAGTTGAACAACTGCAGCAATAGTTGTTCAGATGCTGACTGAAATGTAGCGCAGTACGAAGGGGTGTACTCTTTTCTCTGCTTATCAAACTTGCCCCTTTCCATAGCGAGATTATATTCTGTGTGGTCGTAGGTCTAAAGCCTAAACCGTTTCTCCTACCATCCACAGTCTGGAGGCATGTCATTTTGCCGTAATCTATCGGTTTACAATTTAAAAATTAATTTCATGCATGGCATATGTGACGTACTTGGGACACATAGTTAGAATTAAACCATAAACTGAAACAAATTCCCACCTCCATGCATATAATTTTATATTTACTCCTCGTGATCTACGTAAATCCACGCTGCAAATGGTATGCCGTCGTGGCACTCCACCCGTGCAAAAAAAATGGATTACAGGATTGATCTGCTGTTGTGCGTATGGCGCAATTTTTTTTATTTTGCGGAAAGAACACTACTTGCTGTATGTGAAACACATAGTCGGTGTATCGGATCCTGTGACTGGCAAGATTGAACGTAACTCCAGCGATCGCATGGACCCTAACAAGGTTCAGTGAAGTACATCTCTAATAGGCAATGCCATTTACCACTTTCCTCAGGCGCTGGAGTTGTTCGGTGGTTTGTGTCTAGTGATTCTTTGACGAAAGTCGGAACTTCGTACCACTGATGGCTACTGTTGAAACTGCAGTAGCTATATTACTTTGGTCATGTTCCATCTTAGATTGTAAAAACTCATGGCGGATGTTTCCGCAGATTGGAAACGAGAGGAAAAGAAAGTTTGTTACCTTTGGAATGTCGATCTTCCAGCACTTTTGTGATTGGGTCATTTTATTGCCCTTCTCTACGTGAGGTTGATCGTGCTGATCTTCATTTCTATGCCATCGGTTAGAAGTGACATGTTTTTTTAATGCAGAGTTTACAGCCACGTGGCAGTCATAGCTTGTAGAATTTTTTCCGACAAGGTGGTACTTATTTATCGACCTCAAAAAGAAGAAAGGCTGGTGACCCTGGTCGGGACTTGAACTCGGGATCTATCGGTTCGGAATTCGACACTATCGATTTAGCAGCGCCGGTCTGAAGCACGTGTGGTAAATTCGAAGCAGAACTCTCATACACTTTGCCAGCAGTTCACATATGAACAGGTGTCGAAAGCATAACCAACGTCTGTAACCGTTTGAATGTCGGTAGTTTTTGTGAACTTTTGCGACTGATCGTAGTGCTTTTTCGCGAAGCTTGTAACAATGCACTGTTCTACATCATGATTCTCTCTGTCAAGAGCGCCACCTCTTGCGATAGTTTTTACAACCAGGCAATCACAATGGCGTATAGTCGTTCTTTATCTTGTAATATGCGGATGTACCCTTTGCAGACCTTCCCTTTTCTCCCATTTTTAAGCCATGACTCCATTTTTTGCTTTTTCCATCTTGCACTTCTTTGCTTTTTTCATCAATTCTTTTCTTATTCATTCTTTCTCTACATTTCTAACTGGATCTCATTTCATTTGTGCATTTGTTTAGTTTAGACTCTCAAGTGCATCCATCGGTAATCATAGGGTACGAGTGACGTAAGAAAATTTCAGATAAGTTTCTAGCCCCTGTTACCTTCAGAATCACAAACCACCACTAGGCCCACTGGAATATTACCTCCCCCTCCCCGCTTTTTTCTCACTTAATCATAATTTTCATTGAGTTCTGTTCATTAAGTAAAGCGAAGTGTGCATTGCTTTGCACCGTTTGCTATATTTTACCGTATTGGCATGGACATTGACGCCGTGTGCTTTAGGGTGAAATGGTTGATAGAATAGAATATAACGTCGAGCATGCCAAGGATTACGTCGATCGAGCAGTGGCCGATACAAAGAAGGCCGTTCAATTCCAGTCAAAAGCGAGAAGGGTTCGTTTTTTATTAAAAAATTAATATTGGCTCATATGCAAATTAGTTACATCAGACAGAAGTGAAAGTCACTACTTCCTTTTCCCTTATGCGATGGTTATGTTGCTGTTGAGTTCTCTTCTTTTGGAAATTTGCGTTTTTTTGTCATGGAGTGACTGTCAGGCCGTCATCTGTCACTTAGATTCAGGTTCAATCAGGTACCCCAAGCCGTCACATGGATGTTTTTCAGCTGAATGAATATATAGTTTTTTCGAGAAAGTAAAAAGATTAAAAATTCTCTATGTGCAAAGAGCATAATAACATTTTCCGGCAACGAATGCAGTCAGTTCATATGTAGCCATTTTACTGTTAGTAATCCTGATCATAAAGGACGGCTTGCTGGCTTCTGATAGGGTTCTGCGGTCCTGACTGATAGCCTTGGCGGTAAGCATTTGAGGTCTGATTGCATGTACAGCAAAATCAGATAAATTTGCTCTACTGATATGTGCGTAACCGCAAAAATTTTGAACCCTTACAAATTCAGTTCAGAGATTCATGGCTAGCGTTCATTTACTGCTGTTCTGTAATAAACATGATGAAACAAAACAGCATTTTAAAATAATGGTGCTTTAATGGAAACAGCTGAGAGAAGAAATGGGGGAGTTGTTAAAGGGTAAGATATACAGAACGATAGTAAGAGACCCGTGCTTATGTGCGGATCGAAATCTTTGGCTACTCTGAACAGACGACCAAGAGCTGGACTCGGTAGAAGTACGAATGTTCAGATGGATGTGTGGTGTCAGCAGGAAGAACCGCATCCGAAACAGTTCTAGAGCATCGACTGCAGCTAAAGTTCGGTGACTTGAGAAGACGATCCATCGAGTACGTTGGAAATGTTGTCCAAATGCTGCTGTACTGCCAGGAAAAAGGTAAATGAAAAACAATGGTGACTCGATGTCGTCAAGGAAAATATAAAACTCCGTGGAGTCACCAAAGACGTAGAAAAATGGAGGCAATGGACTCGGGTGACCAACCCCCTTTAAAGTGAATACGATGTGAGAAAGAAAAAGAATATGCGAGAAGAAATGTTTGGTTCAACGTGACGGTTTCTTGAACGCCTCATTTGCACAGCTTGCGGTTGTCATTTGTTTGGTCGAACAAGCACATCTTCAAACGCTAACGAATATACCTGTCTGTAGTCATACATTCCAAACATAAACCATAGTAATATAGCCAGTATACCTACCTAGTTTTCAATACCCCCGGTAAGCAGAACATTCCCAAGTGATGGTATTTAGCACCGATCCACTGCAGCTGTTAAAATATTGCGTAGGATTTGCTTAGACGGTCTCTAAGGCTACTAGATGCAAGGGGACGATTTATTTCCGAGGAAATGATGGGAAGGGAACGTTATTCTTTCTGACACTAGTGGAAACTACCAGTCTGTTAGTGTAACTACATGTATATATTCCGTAGTTAATAGTACTAATTTTTGTAATATCGTTGTTACTCTGGATCTGTTACTTTGCTTTTTTACATTTCGATATATGTAACGGTATATTCTAATTTAGAAGAAAATGTGTATCCTTCTGCTGCTGCTAATCTTTGCAGCCATAATTGCGATCATCATTGTGATTTCAGTCTGCACCAGCAGACAGTGTTAGCACTGCTGTGATATGTACTGCATGGGCCGTGATTGTTAGTTGTCGTGGTCATCGTCATCGTCGAACTTTACTTACGTAGCGAATGACGTACGCACTGCCTGCTGCAAAATACTGCACCGGTACTGAGCGCTGTACTCTAGGAGTGCTGCGGTGTCCTTCGGTGTTCGGCGAACTAATTCGACGTTCTAAATCATGTCGACGAAGAGTCGCTTATTTTATATGATGTTCAGATTTTATATGATCTTCAGATCAGTCAGTCGGTGTTATACGTGATGATGTAACGTTGGTTTTTTTTCGTTTGCATGTCGATTGGTCCGTTCGTCGCTTCATGCACCTGCTGTTGTATCAGGCTCTAATGTAGCCGTTTTTAAGCATGTTTTTTCATTCATATCCGATTCATTATCCCAAAGTTCGTTTTTAAGTTTCAGCCAATGATTATCGTTGTCTGGTTTTGGCATAACTATTAGTATTTTCTCTGATGCCGTCATATATTACGATTTTATACTTTCAGTTTTTATAATTTATATACCTTATTGCTTTTCATAACTGTGGCTTACATTCGCAGTGCTGATATAAGTATGAAATGAAATTGTTTTAGAAAAAAATTTTGATTATCATCTGCCTGGCGATATTAGCGTTAGTGATAGCGTCAACTTTCGGCGGGATATTCGGATAGAGACGGGCGGCGGCTGTGTATCATCCATGCGTGTATTCCTGCGTGCATTCGTCGTGTCGTCGGTTATTGCGACAGTGATGAATAATAACAAAAGATACTGCTTTGAACGTTATGGTTTTAATCCATGTATTTTGGTCTCATCTCCTCAAATGCTCGTGCGTGTCGTCGCGCCGCTCCTCGGCTGCCGCCGCCGTTTCTGTTTGTCGATTTGGCGTCGATGGTGACCCTCCGTCATGCTTTTTATGCAATAGTTATTTTTTCAGTTTACCACATGCCGACGATAGTTACGTGGCAAAGTCCGGTCCGGTCCGGTTCGGTGCCTGGTCGCTGATTGCAACGGCTAATTATTTCATTGTTCTCTACGTTCCGCCTATTCGCTGATGCGTGAATTTGATGTATCACCATATGGTTTTAACAAGCCATGCCTGGAAAGTGGTTGCAACTGTCAGAGAGCAGCAATCGGACGATTGTTCTGTCACCCGCCATTTGATGACACTCGTTGTCACATGCATCTGTGTAACACGCGTGCCGAGGACCTTGGCATCTGGTCACCGCCACGCCACTGCCATCACCATCGCCTCAGCGCTCGAACTATCTTCTCTGTCTCTCACCCTTTCTCTATTCTTCATAGATCTCATCGGTAGCGATCGACATCACTGTGACAAAGTTCGCAGTTTCTGACTCCCTGTTGCACCGACATAAGTTTAGGACGCTTGTGTTCAAGTGTATGTAGTTGAGCATGAATGTATTGTTTTTGAAGCTTGACTTTGCTTCGTATTAGATTTTTTAAGTATATTATTCACAAAAAATATGAGTAAATTTTCACCAATAAATAACTAATTAAATTCGTACCATTACCGTATTGTTGATGAGTAAAACGCGTTCTAACTCCATTTATGACAACAGAAAAACAAAAAGTTAATTCTTTACTAAGCCTGTCTCTTTTTACACCGGAATGAAGCGGCGTAATGGCGTCGTCTTCTAGCAGGTTACGGCTCCATGCTCCAGTGCATGCATGCAAAACCGCATCACTAAGCAGGGCCGTACAAAGGCCTGTTGGGACACCTGCCGATGTACCACTATCCTTCTAGGAAAAAAAATTCACTCGGTCACTTAAGTGTACTCATAATTTTTACGCGCCCCCGTTCTTCAGGGAAGAACTTAAGCACATTTAATAAAATAGGCTGTGGCGATTTTCTACAATTGCTATTTTCCATGTTGCATCATTTCTGTACCGCTGAAGCAGATGACATCTAGCAAATGCGGCACATCGTTTTCGATTGTCGACGTCATCGATTTAGCATTTTTTACACGCTATGAATTAAAACGCAACATTCCCAAAGCCATTCAGTAATTGTCTGATTTGGAACTAACTCTTACTGGGTTTCGACAGTCACATTTTGACAAGAAGTGAGCAGTGGACCAGAATTCATAGCGATTAGGTCGACTCACCGTGGGTTCGGCAATTAGCCGTTACATGTTTTGTTCGCTTGATTGATTGATTTAAACAAATGGATAAATTCATTCATTGGTTAATTCATTCGCATTTCTATAATATCATGAATCATGATACAACATCTGTTAATTTCTGATGGAACAGGGTTCCAAACGGCAACTATACCAACTGTTTGATGGCGAAGCTCCGGTCTCGCTTCTTTCTTGGTCTTGATTACATTGTAGGACAAAACTCATTTTCGATTTGGAAAAGGTATACCTTATCGTCATATTCTGGATCTTTTCCTTCCGGCTGCTCTTAGAAGAATAAATGTTTTTTTTCAATTTGTATCAACGATTGCATGTTCGTTCAGTCTTCAGTGATTTAGGTCTATGTTGTTTGGTACATGTTCTTTTGTAGTCGTCATCTTAGGTTAACCGCTTAAAAAGCGGAATAACCCTGATTTCTGATCGTTAGATACCCAGAAACGTAAATTAGGTGTCATTTATCAGGTTATATTTCATGCAACAAGCAGGCTTGTCTCAACGAGATGGTTTTAGGTTTCCTGCTAAGATCCAGACTGTTTCAGACAAGCGAAACCTCTGTCTCTGAGCTCATTTGTAATTTTCTCATACCAGTGGTTTTCAGCGTCTACTTGTTCGTGACCTAATGGTACCATAACACTTTGTGGATACTTCGAAGACAACGTTGTGAATGACTGTTTAGACGAATTTCATGATGTCTAATCACAGCAAATTTTTCGAGCCTGTTTATAAACACAGATGCTTTCAAGATCTTCGTATCAGGTTTTATGCATCATTCTTCCATATTTCTTATGGCTTGGTGAAATTTGTAGATACCAGTACTGTGCAGCGATTCACTTCGGGGTTGATATCGGTATCACTCGAAAACACTGTTCCCAGGTCCCACAGTATATACAGAATATTAAAGCTTTTCTGCAATGATTCATTAAAATTATTCCTACATTTTGTTGATGATCATTTGCTGGTTCACAGAATAAAATTAAATTAAATATTGATCACATGTAACTACAAAAATGATGAAGCCCGTAAGTTTTTCAGAACAAATTGAACCAAACAATTTGATCACCCATCGATAGTCAAGAAACGATTTACAGTAACAAAAGCGAACCGCTTCGGGAATGACTTATTTACTTACAAAATACAGCAGAATGGAATGCGGACGAAAAATAATTAAACTTTTGACCCAATTTTGTGGTCACGTCGATTCCATCGCTATTGCGTCCTCCTCAGACTTCATCAAGGTTCCAAGCGCGGTCGCGACGGCTTGCTGAAGAATGTCCTGTTCCGTGGGAATGCTTGAAGGTGATGAGAAACAGCTTTTTTTGAAACCTTCGGTCGCTACCTCCTCGGACTTGATCACGTGGTCTGCCGGTGAATGGTCTAGTGGTTCCACTTTAATGCGCACGTTAGGAACGCGATAGCTGGCGCTGGACGGGGTCGCTTCCGTACCAGTGCCACAGCCGTTTTGTTTGGAAGCATAATTGGGTGCCGACGACCGGGCTGAATGGACACTGGCCCCTGCATACTGGTGATGGTGGTCACTGTGTTTCAACGGTCTCTGATCGACTGGCGTTTCTAACCTCAGAGCGTAGAGCATGTCCGCATGCTCCGATGTAAGTGTACGAAGGTCGGTCAGTTTCATGAGGAGTCTGGCAAAATTCGATCTGCTCTTCGGCCGGTGAACCTCAATGTACGCCTGCAAAGCGGCTGTGTATATCTCCTGTATGTCTTCGACTTTCTTCACTTCTATCAAGCCGGGTCGTTCTAAACAGTTCATCATCAATCATCTTCACGTCTTGTGCATCACTTGCTTCGCGATTACCTGAGAAGACGCTGATGGCACTCAAGAAGGCGAACTCGGCGTCGTCGATCTTCATCTTTTCAAGCGATTTGGCGAACTCGAAGACAGCATCTGTTGCTGACCCCATGCCGGCCTGTTTATAGGCATGCCGACTGTACGCCCAATTTGTCGTATTGTTGCCCAGCAGAAAAGTGTCTGACTTGGCATCGTACCTTCTTGCCGTCTTAAGCATCAGTATCTCGGTTGACGAAGCCTAAATGCAAGCCATTCGACATGAAATGCATTCAAAATAGACCTGAGAATGCCACGTATCACGCGACTAGCACACCTGAATTCCGACTTGAATTCTGCATTTTCAGGTTTGCTAAGGGATGAATTTTAGCATTACGGTGATCGAACATCACTGTATACAAATGACTACCAGAAAACGCTGTCCGTGATATAGATCCAAGCGCCGTTTACGAGTTGTCTGCGAAGTAAGCCTACTGCATCGTATCCTGCTGCATTCTCAGCTTTGCAACACTTTTGCAATGAGGCACAGGTTACTGCACTGCTTAAGGAAATATACATCCCCGAATGCACACCTATCTTAAATTTGTTATTTCCATAAGTAATCGATGTTAGGGCAATGCCCCGGTTGGACAGAGCCATCTGTGGAGATCATTGACTCGAGATACTTAAGTTGGCCGACCTCCAAAAGTGTTTCACCTTCACCATATTTTATTTATTAGTCAGCACTGTCGCACGAGTTTCTCATAACTTTTGACTTCCAAGCATTAAAGAAGAGGTCTTGGCCTTCGCAACTGCGTCACCGGCTTGTCCTGTTAGCGGTGACGGACCTTTGCCTGCATTACACAACACGATAACACAGTCTGCGTTCTTTAGGTCAACAAGATATACAGCCAAGGATCTTGAAATGTAACTTCCTTCTAGAATAACAACTTCGTTGTTGCCAGAGGAACAAATGTTTAACAGTAAAAGCAATATCATGTCGATCTGCCGAACTCCATGGTTTATAAAGAATTCGTCAGCGTTTCTGTCCTCGACAGCAGATTACAAAAATGATTCATGCTCTGAACCTTTTTCACTACCGCACGCGTAAATTTTATTAAATTTCCTTCATTTTTCTCATCTTCATCTTCCATGGCCGCTCTATTTTCCGGTCCCGGAGGCAGACACGTCACACAGTGCTTCCAACGTTCCCGATCCTGTGTCAGATTCTGAGCTTCGGCAAAAGACAACTGGAGTCTGGAACAGACTCCTTCCATAAATTTGCACCGAGTTAATCTTCGCCTAACTTGGGCTTTCTGCCGGTCGGATTTGTAAGGAACAGTTGCTTAGCCTTCCTTTCTGGAGACATTCGCACCACATGCCCAAACAATTTCAGCTGTGACTTCTCAATCTGGAGAAGTAAAGGCTGTATACCAAGGCTCTTCCGGATGTCACTATTGCGGACCATGTCGAGACGCGTAAGGCCAGCGA
>UZAM01010432.1:7613-17887 GCA_900618415.1 Soboliphyme baturini | reverse complement strand
AACTACTGCTGATGAATTATACGTGAGTTTACTCTGACAGGTAACTTCATAATCGACACGCTGAAAAATCTTAGCCATCTGTCAATGCGAGGGAAGAGAATAAAAGGTTGGGTTGTAATTACGTGATGTATTTACAGTGAACTGGTCATTTGCATTAGTAGATTAGCTGGTGTTACTTCAGTCATGCCAATCTCCTAATCGTTGCTTCTCTGATGTTTTTCTGTTAACGCCATCAATTCATTAATCACAAAACTCCACTTCCTCGTGCCTTTAACTCAAGGAATTCATTTTGGTTTTTACCCACTTTTGTCTAACGCTGACTGCAGCTGTTTTTCAGCCATTTGCTGTATTCTCTGATTTTCAGCTCTCTGACAGGCTTAGCTGAGCTGTGCTACCGGGAACCTCACGATTTCATGGCGTCTTCAAAAAACCTTGAACGAGATGAATATCTTGTCAGGAAAGATGATTGTCCGGTTGACATTGGTCGCATTATGAAAAGCCACTGATCGAAACCATTGCTATTGAAGTGCCAAGCTGTCAATTACCATAAGGAAAAAGTCGGTGCTACTCGCACACACACACACTGCGTCCATTTGAACGAGCACCTGGAGTGGGTGGCCACGCTCCTTTGGTGTTGTTTGTCAATGTGCACAACGGAGCATGTGGTTTTTCTTGTTCAGGTAGCTGAAACGGCCAGTACCTCGTTATAGTGTTCTCTCGTGGGCTCTTCTGCCGCATTGGTCATCTATCCGTATCCGGGTGCGGTTCTCTCGGCGGTATTCGATTCCAAGTAAGAGCAGTGCGTAAAACTGCCACCTCTTTAACCGCTGTCTCGCATACGCAAAGTCGACTGGGTGGAAACTAATGGCCACACCGCATCAACCAACTGTCATCAACGGGCCAACGAGAGTTTTCTGATCGTTACTGATGCATATTAGTCATCGATTGTACGCAAAGTTCCGGAAAGCAATCTCGAATAAATCGAAGCGCACGATACCGTAAGCCGAATTTTAATTATGGAAGAGAAGTTAATAAGTTGTCATCAAAATTCTAACTCATCGTGGTCGCAATTTTTGTGTATCATTTGATGAATGATTCATGCAAGTAGAGAAAATAAATCGACCGTTAATTGACTGATCATATGTAATTAATACGTGACTCCACGACCTGTTGAAGTCAAAGGACTTAGACTCGAAGAAACGTAAAATTGCATCTTTCCGGAACAGCACATCTCTTCGACCAAGAACCTACTCTGTGAAATCAGCAGAAGATTACAAACGGCATGAAGCACGTTTGGAAGACTGAAAATCTTCCTATGCAGGAAACTGCTCTGATACGGCGAGTATTTGACCGAGCGTGATACCAATCCTAAACTATGGATACGAAACATGAACTGAAGGTTGGAGAAGAAGGATATTCATAAACTGCAGACAGGATAGCGCAGCATAGGAAGCATATGTTGCGAATGTCAAGGAAAGAGAGGGCGACGAGTCAACCGTAAATTTGCGCGGCAGGTGTAGGAAGAGCCTACCATGGGCAGACCAGAAGGCGATAACATTGCTCGAAAGAGAATAAAGGGACCCTAAAAGAATCTTCAGATCGATGGCAGGATAAACTGAAAAAATTCGCGTAATCGAGACGGATACAAATCATAGGAAACAGAGTACTATTTACCTATTATGGTAAATCTATTACTAAATATCAGAAGGGCTGGGTGACAATAATGATAATAATTATGATTATGATTATGACGATGACAGTGATGCAAAATCTACTAGAGCAGCGTACGCAATGTAATGCTGCGCCAGTTTGGAGTTAAACGATGAAGAACTAAGAGGTCGCTTTTTTCCTAAAATGCATGAGGACAGAAGTTAGTAGGAAGTCTGCTATTTGAACAGTCGACGCCTCGACATAATGCTGCCTACACTTCTCTTTCGTCCCATCTGACTTTGGTCAGCTGCGTACCTTGGAAACACTGGAGGGCAAACCTCGTAAATTAAGAGAAAATAGCCGCCATTAAAGGTGATGCATTTTCAATGAATCCAAGACTATCTTTGCCTTACTGAGCAACTTTTCAATGAAAAGAGATTCGATCATTTTTCATGACGTTTTCCATTGTACCCTTTTGCCGCTGAATAAAACTTCTAGAAAGTAGTGCTTGAAATTGTGTGCTTCGTAGCGCGAAGAAGCCGTTCCTTTTACATGAGCGAGCATCACACTGAACACATTGACGTTTACAAAAATACGCTAACACTTTTGAACCTACCGTACCAATAGGAATTTCCTGCGTCAAACAGGCATGATCAATGCTGGACATAATGACCTTTTGAAATTTACTTACAATACGTTTGAAACGGCGCCAGCAATCAACCGTAAAGCTACCTGCCTCTGAGCCACCTCCTTCAACCTCAGTGGCTCATTGTAGCCTCATTGAACCCTCTTAAGAAGCCCCTTACAATTAGCCGACACTAGAGATAATAACTGCTATGCAAAGTCCGGTTTCCAAGGTTTCTGGCATTCATAAACTGCAAACAGGCAGATTTTTCCTGGTGTATAAACAGCTTCGCTTAAGCGGAAATCTATAGCCCACAGAGATTACCTGATTCTACTCTTCTCACCGTGACGTCACAGAATTATCGTCGCTATTTCAAAAGTTCATCACAGACGTCAAGGAAGTACAGCGACCAGAGGTAACATGAAGCCAGATGGCGCATGGCGGGGGTGAGGCGATTTGCAGGCAGCTTCACGCCTACTCTTTAAGTCCGGCTTGCGTGTGAATAGGCGTCAGAGTAAGACGTAGCGAAATATGATCCACGGATTGCCGCCCACTCGTAAATCCAAATAAAACTATTTCGTTAGCATATTTTAAATCTTGCTACCCATCTGAGGTACACCACGCCCAAAATTGCTTTCCATAATCCAACTTTGACGTCTCTATCACAAAACGCGAACAGCTGCCAAAACAGTGGATTGCGTTGCAAGGTACTGCACGCTAGAATGTGCACTCACGACCCTCTGAAGGCCAGTCATGCCAGTCATGCCAGTCATGATCCCCATAATGGTCTTCTAATGAAAATAATATTGCTTCCTGTACTATTCAAGACAGTTCTGTCAAAGCTCGTAAATTGATACTCTGGTTTCAAGCCCCAACAGTTGGAGTAGAGGACAACTGTTAGAGTCAATCCTCCAAGTAGAGCATGATTAACTTTTTCGTTATGTCCTCTTCCTTCTGAATGGAGCCCAGCAATTGATGAACAGAAGAAAATGAATCCAGGGTTGGAGATGGTGTCAGGAAAGGGAAAGAAAATTCCACTTTTGTGCCTTTTGGGTGGGACAGACGTTTACAGCGCATTGCTTCACCCCGCTTCTACTCATAACACTAAAATACCTAGTAAGCAGAGCGTAGTTGCACGGTATTTAAGCGACTGCTGTGCTAGATGTATCGCCCATCGTTCTATTGGTTAGGCCAGTATTTTATCGTCACCTGTGTTTCCACATCTGCAAGATATTAAAAGTTCATATGCTGAAAAATCTTGATAAACGCATGACTTCTCAAGAACCGAGTTGGGCAAGGATGGAAGCCAGCGTGAGAGGTATCACTGCTCAGAGTACTGTATACAAGTAGTCATCAAAATGGAGATGTACCTATGCACTGCATACGTTCATATTTCATGGCACGCATGCTTAGATGCTCTCTAGACACTGAAAAGGAGGTTACTGTATTGGAGCTCACCGAGGAAATCTTCAAGAAGCCTCTGCGTCACAGAGTCTTCATCTGGAATCCCATTCAGCCAGATGAAGGGTAAAAAAACATTCTGTCCAAAACGCTCCGCAGCATGGATTGGAGCCAAAAATTCGCAGACATTGAACTGAATTTAAATCAAAAACAAATGGTTCCCAATCCCCCAACTGCAGCTCGATAAGCGGATAACAAATGAACCTTTCCAGTGACGGATTGGCACCGAAGAGGCTGAAAACGACCAATTGGAACACTTCGGCTGATATAGAACGATGATTTAAAAGGGAGATATGAAAGCTTTTGGCGACAAATCACACAAGACAGATGAACATGGACATCCCCGTCAAGTTCGAGGAAAGATGAGTTAGTTGTGTTGTAATTGTTGTAGCGTACTCCGAACGTAGAAGCCCAGGTTTTCATTTATTCGTAGACATGATACGGTAATGCAATAATGATTGACGGGCATCAAAAATGAACTACTGTGATCGGCATGGTGTCCGATCCTCAAGAAATAGTGTAAATTCACAATGATTATCATCTGTTTGCTTCAATCCTGCACTGGGCGAAAGTTTCTCAAAAAATCCGCCACAGAGCCAAGTCGTATTTTTCTTCTATCGAAATGGAACTGATGGACTCGGCTATTTAATGTGGCTATGGAATTTTCGGACTTCCCATTCTCTGTTTGAAAGTGGTCATGCATATGTCCCTCTCCAGCGAAAGTCACTCTTTGACATGATATCCTGAATGCACCGAGGATCAGACGGCTCGCACCTTCACCGACCTCTTAAATGGTAGGTTAATGAAGTTTACGCTTCTGAACTGCAGGCAGTCACCCACGAGACACTTAACTGGACGTAAACATTCACAGAGCATGATTACTCCGCCCATTAAATTCCATTAGAATGTAACAGGCAAATCGAAACCCTGTCTTGATAAAATGCAAAGAAAATATTATTAGCTATGCATTTGCTGCGTAGAATTTCATCAAGAAGGTAATAATGCAATTTAATGATTAATTTTCGCCCGCAGGTAAATGTCCAGTATGAAGCCTTCATGAGAGATATTGATTCTCCTCTGCCGAGTTTCTTGACTTGTCGTTCCAAGAAATATTAATTATTAGAGGACGTCAATCCCCACCTGAACTTGCTATACTAGTGTGTGCAAAAATTTTGACTTGAAAAACGTTTATTCAATACCGTTGAAAGGATGGACATGGCAGAATGTAACTTTCGGACTACGACCACATTCAGGCCGAAATTGGCCTTGAAAGATACTCTTTGACACAGGAGGGAACATTAAACTCTGAGCATCAATGGTTCTTAAATTACGGGACACCTTTTTCTTCAATTTTGGATTTGTGTATATGTTTGTGTGATCATCACCTCAAGCCGTTCGTTTGTGCAAAGCATCTCTGATCTGTGATGAGCGCCTTTTATTTTTTTATATGCATCTTTTCTGTACTATTGCTGTAAGGCACCTGTTGCTGCATCGTCGAATAAAACCTTGCTGTTCGAAAGCATGCTTGCTTCTGTCCTGTTCCTAAAGTTGGCCTGCTGGTCCCCCGGCCGAAGTTTACTGCCTTTCACTTCCCACACGAGGGCTCGTGGGCTGGACTGAATGGTTCATGTTCAGCCAGTTTCTCTAACAGAGCCGACGTCTTTTTATTTTCATATCCTCATGTGCGGGCGCACACCTGCGCCAGGAATGGGATATAGTCGTTCATTACGCAGTCTTGCCATTTAATGCTCATTGTGCGGCGATGTCAATGTTGCTGTACACAGCTCAACCGCTGCTCATGCTCCTTCGTCAATACACCTGCTTCCACGCCGTACAGCAGCACCAACTTGTCAGAATCAGGGTACAGCGGATTTTTGAGGAATGAGGCTCATGAGGGTGTGGTGGACCAGTTAAGTTTTAAGACTTTCGTCTTGGGAGGTCCATGAAGTTTGATGGATCCGATTGTGAGGAAATAGTATTCTTTTGACGATTAAGCTGTTTGATGGGCAGACGTTTAACAAGCGCACTGCGTTGTCGGTCGCATTGTCGACACCACATACGTCCGACCGTTTTCTATAGTCGACGCAAACCTCCGCATCATGGTTGCGAGTGACAATTGTGACGTCATGACGTCGACACCTGACTGCAAGCAGTCACAGAAAGCATCTTTTTCTCTGTCATTAGACACGACTGTCAGGAAACAGGAGACAAAAACAATCAGCTTCGCCTGCTTGACGGTCAGCGCCCCATTCGTCTCGAAAACGTTTCTGTAGAAATGTCCGACCCGGTTTACCCTTGGGGACAAGGGGACACCTAGTTCAGAACTGCAAGCCCGCGACCTACTGTAGCCTAATCACAAAAATGCTAATCTAGACCATGCAGGTCAAGCATCGCCCCTTCTCACTCGCACGCACGACTAAAAAGAAACCAACCGGTACCAGAATTTGACCGGTGGTTTGCTCAGTCATCAGCATTATAAAATTTCTGTTCTTGTGTGAAGAATGCAGTACCAATTGAAGTACGCATGTGCAGTCATCTGTAATGTGTAATCGTACTTGAAAAGTACAATACGTTGAAACTAGGAAGAGTGTCACAAGACAAATGAGATTCACAAATTATCCACTTCTTCGCTTGGGATGTTTAAATACTATTTTTTTCCTTCCAGTGTACTTAAATGCTGATTATCCGGTGCGTCCCGCGTTACGGATAGAGGAACGACCTCCAGATATAGAGGTAAATGGCGGTGAGACCACGAGACTGTTGCTGGCTTAGAACTCGACAGGTTTGATTCTCGGAGAAAAGAAGTTAAGAAGTCCAATGTAGCCTCATGACGAGACGAAAGCGACCCGCCCTTTAGAAGGTAAAAAACCGCCTGTGTCATTCATCACTGACCTGAGCTTAAACATCAGTTTGTCAAAGACTAGAAGCGACAGCTTCAATAAAAAAGCCAGATGAAATTCGTGAACCCGTTTCTAAGAAATAAATTTATTTCTGACATTTTGTAAAGCCACTCAATTATTAGATTGGTCAATAGGAGAATAAACATATCACTTTTGACAGGCACCGGTTCCAGTTGGATAAAAGTAGTATTTCATGATCTTGTCATGGCGCTATATAAAACATGGGCCCTAGTCGAACTGAAATTCATTATCTCAAGCTGGTTAATTAGATGCTCTGCCATTTTCCCCCGTTAGACTTCCAAGGTAAAGAGCAATAATAAAGCTAAATTTTTCTTTTTTACTAGGTATATTTTGATGATAATTAATTACCTCATTAATAAAGCTTCTCATTGTTTCCTCAGAAGAACGTGCATCAGTAAGCTGCTGTTTAACTTTGATCAGTCGATAATATATTTTTCTGCAAAATATACTGGCACGATAAGTTGAAACATCATGCCTTTACGGCTCAAACACTAACAGTGATCTCGTACCCTTATGACAAATGTTGCCTATGCCTATTTCCTTTAAACAGTAAAGTCAGATATCTTTCGGGCAAATTTAAGAGGAGGTAGAATGATATAATTTATCAGGTTTCTTTGATACGAGTAGAACAGAGAAAATAACTCGCTTTAATACCTAGAGCTAAACATCGGTTTAATATCATTGGTCGCACCTTGCGACATTGTATCCTTGCATAATTGATGAAAGGAAAGAAGAGTTGGTCAACGATATAATGTCAGCTTAAGGGACTTACTTTTCATGCCAGAATCTGCAGCCCGTGGAAGACGTACCATCTAGCTTCCTGTTTTCTTAGAGCGGCACTTATTTGTCAACCTCGGAAGGAACGAGGACGAGTGGCCCTAACCGGGGTTTGAGCTCTGAGCTTAACAGTTCTGATTTCGACGCTATACCGACTGGAGCAATGGGTGGTCAATTCCTTGCTCAACGGAATTCGTGAATAAGATAAAGACTGACCTCGATCGAGGTCGAACCTCACTTCACCTCTGGTGTTCGAAGCAGATCTGTTAGACAACTGTGCCAACTCGCTGCATATTCAATAAGCATCTGTTCATACAAGTCATTTCATTCAAATGTTTCATGGTCTGCTCCAGAGTCGTTTCCAGGAAATGCATTTCCCTAAGCAAATTTAAATCTTTGCTTCAGCTACTATGTGAAGTACTGAATGCAGTACTCTGTGGAAAATGGTCGTGAACATGAAAGTATTGTTTTCAGTAATGCTTCTAAGCCGCATCTTCTAGCTCTTGTTCAAGCTAGTGGGGCACACGAAACGTTCGCATCTCCGTCATTCGAAGCATCATTCAAATCCTCAATTTTTACTGAACACAAACTATTGTTATTGTTATTTATTGAATTCGTTATGATCTCGTCAGAGGATCAACCTGCGTGATGAAAAATTACTTCCTGCTTTCTGTGAGCATTGCGACGAGCGATGCCTCCAGTCCTTACACTAAAGTTTTCAACCAAAGGGCCATTCTCTTAAGCGGAACTGCGACTAGATGCATTAATTACCAGCTGTATAAAAAAGACTGGAAGCGGTGGTTTTATGTAGTTACATGGAGAGGTGTATCGCGACAATAAAAACTTCATTATTGCTAACATTTGTGGCATCATCTGAAGCAATCTACGGTACGATTTCCAAGTTTCTGCTATTCTTTATGGACGATCTCTCTGCGAGGTGAGGCACCGCTTTCGCGCCAGAGCCAAAACAGCCAAGTCTCTCAGGACCGTTTACCTTGAACCCATTTGATGGGGGTGAATAAAAAACGGAAGTTCTGTCCGAGGTGCCTGGCAAACGTTGGCAGTAGCCAAAAGCGATCAAAATGTCAAAATCGATCGAAGTGGAAGATGCAAACAGAAATGGCCCTCCATTCTCTGTCATGCAGCTCGAGTCAGGCTACAGCTAACTACATTGCATGATGACGGATAATTGATGGACTTCAGAAGTGACGAGGTGGCAGCCAATGGCTGCAGGCGTTAAACTGGAATACCTCTGTTCAGACGGGACAATGAGGTAAATGAGAGATATGGAGATCTGGGACACCAAACTGCAACGGAGAGGCGAACGGGTCATCGGGACTTCGCAGTGGTGATCCCGTTAATGACGAAGAAGTATTAGTCAATTGTGGTCGTGTTATGTTGCTATGTACGATCTAGAAAATAATCACAGAAGATGCTGAATGATTATGGTTTATTACTTTTCAGTGCTCGAAAAGGCGGCTGGCAATGGTTATGAACGTAGACGATTAGAAAGCAATGATGGAAACACACATAGACCATGGCAAGGTCCACAAGTATCAGAATGCTGGTGATTCTCCGAGGAATAAACTTGAAGTTTTCATCCTTCAATCCTTTTACAACGAAAAAGAAAAGAAAAATTTGTAGCTTTTGGAATGTTAGCCTTCCCTACAGCTACATGATAAGGCTACTTTTATCACTCTTGTTACCATCAATTAATGATGGGGGTGCAGACCGCCATTTCCATGTCCTAAGTCAGGAATTCCTTTTTTCTAAAGGTAGAATTGACTGCAGCTATGCAAGAAATATAATATTTATTAACCTATTTCCTTCCTACTCATTCATTAAAGTGATACTCATTTATCAAGATAAGAGGGAGGAAAGATTGATTACCCAATCTAGTTCTAGGCTCCGCGAGACTCTACTTTCTGAAGAAATCAATAAGACCGCGCGACAACACAGCTTCATTAAGCTTCATAAGCCACCTCAAGTCTTAAGACATTATCCTTCCCCGCCTTGCATTGCTTTTTCAGTCAAGCAATCAACTGGGTCTTATTTTGAAACTGTCGCCTTAATATTTCTACTTATTACCTATCGTGTTAGGAGTGAGAAGGCCTCGATAAAAAGGCCAAGTTTCTTATTAATCTCATTTGCAGATGACTTCTTAAAATTACAAATTATTGTTTAATAAATGACTGGAAGTGGATGAGCCTTTTGATCCCATGGCAGCGTGAAACACAGGAAACTAATTCATTACATAGCTCAAGGACATTTATTGTTGATAGAACAAACTCAGTTTCGTCTACAGTACGTCTGCTCTTAGATCAGTGTTTTTTACGGTTGGAAAGCTGGTAATTGCAAAAATTATCTTTGAATACGGTAATAACTATGCTAATAGTTTCTATCGCCAACCGCATTTCATCGCTATTAGCTCTTGCATTAGCCAGACTGATGTGGAAACTTCTATGAATCATCTTGAATGTTCAGTAGAAGACTGCTCTCACTTGTGCTACACTGACGAGGTCATTTTCCTTCGTACAGCCGAACAAATGACTTCTGATCATCTTAATTTTTTGATGGTGTGGATGAAAACCAGACGTTTATGACCATCATCAAGACAGAGTAAAATAAATTATATTTTTCTGCATCTTTACAAGAAAAAATTTAAATCGTAATTATTTATTCCGAAACGGAACAAGTTATAACTTCGATGTTCTGACGCAACTTCCAAGATTGGGAGCTAATATTTGTTGCTTTAGTCTTATACCGCCTTATCTTACTGACAGAACTGTGAAAAGTGAAAAGGCGTACAAGAGCTAGGCATAAATCGTCTCCATCCTTTA
>UZAM01010417.1:7174-18407 GCA_900618415.1 Soboliphyme baturini | reverse complement strand
GTATAATATTACTCACATATAATTTTCTAGTAATTTATGAGTAATATTACTATATTGGTACATTATTACTCATTATTGTTAATATTATTAATTATTGTTAATTATTGTTTATATTGCTGATGCAAATCAGTAATATTCCACTTGCAGTACACAATGATATTTCACTAGTGCAGACATTATATTGCCAATATATTACTGTTGTACACGTATAATATTACACGTATATATTGCAATTCTGCATTAAAACCGTGTCGCAATGGTGCGTTAAGTACTACATATAAGATGGACAGCTCGGCTGACGTATCAAGCATGACCATGCAGTAGAGACACTAGGCTACTAATTGAAAGAATTGTGGCATTGAAAGCATTGAGGCAAAAAGAGCTTAATTATTTGGTGTGTCGCACAATTTAAGAATAGCTGATATCCGAAATTCCTGTGACTAGGTGTTTGGGGATTAGTGCAGTTGTGACGCGTTACCTGTCATCGGCAGATAACGGAACGAAACAGGACGAGTGACAATGACGTTTGACGTTTGCACGTTACAGAGTTGAGGAACGGCGGATATCATAAGTCGCTGCTGTGTTCGATGATTCGTGTTGACCGGTTGTTCAAAAATTTATATTTATCGTTCAGCTCTACTGTTGGGAGAAAGTATATCGATGATCAATTCCATTGCCGTCGGTTTTCCTAATCCATTCTTTTAAGCGTATCTGTCTGAATTATGTATGGCATTACAGTTGATAGACTGAACCTTCTCAAAGGTGGGTTAACTAAACTGGTTCCATCCATGCGCAAGTTTTGTAATGTAAGCAAACTCGTGTTCCGTTTTTATTGCCCCTAAGCGAGGGAAAGGATACATTTTATAAGTTCTGGCGGTTCATGAACTGAGTTGCGTCTGGTTGGTGATTAACCGTTTTCTGGTTAAAGATCTTCTGCACATTTGTTTAATATTCTGCCAGTATTATCGATTAAACAGCTAAGCCGAAGAATAATCGATGGAACAGATAATGTGACGGGGTCATCCGGAGTCGTCGCTGTGTTGATGATACTTCTTGTCGTTTCTGCTGTCGTGTAGCAAGTGGTAGAAGCGAAATTTTGTCTACGGAGTCACCAGTTCAGAACCATTGCGTTCTGCTGTTATTACAAAGGGAATTTTGTCATTTTATTATCAGAGTTCATCATCGAACTCGTAGTCGAAGGATCTTTAACTCATATCCGATCGGGAACAACTTTCCTTTCATCCTCCTAACAAGCGAGTTTCACTGTTACCTTGTATGAAGGAAGATGGGGCCTCCATTAAGCTGTGGATGTTGTTTTCAACTAGAAAAAATTCACATTACTGGCCGATAGTATCGTGATAGCGATTATCGCTGCGCGACAAGTTACTCGACAGAGAGCTATGAAATTCATTAATCTGTAGGGCAGACTGACGGCAGCAACGAGTTACGTACTTGACTCCTTTTCATTTGTTGAAATTCTTACATAAGGTACAAAACTTGTTGATCATAGACAAAACCTTATCACACAGCGAAAGAATAATTGAGTAATTAATTAATTGCACAACTAATTGCTGATGTTTTGTGAAACTCATTTCCATCATGTGTCTTAAGCTTCATTCAGTGATGATCGAATGTTGTTGTAGACATGAGCAAAAGACGACCGATGTTTCAGCCGAACCCTTTTCACTATCCTCAGGGCAAACAATGTACTTCGGCTGAAACGTCGTCAGTTCTGCTATACCTTAACATTTTTCTACTGTTTGGGTCCAGAACCGGTCAAAGAAAGAGATAATACCTCAGACGGAAGAGGGGCAAGTGACCCTTACCGGAGCTTGCACTGAAAATCTATGCTGTACCGACTGGGCAACTCCGATCTAAAGCAATGTTTGGTAAATTCCATGTTCAGCGGAATTCGTGAATATGACAAAGACTGCCCTCGATTGGAATCGAACCTTGGCACGTCCGACGCTTGAAACAGACCTCTTAGACACTGTACATTTCATGTATGTAGTGATAACTGGGCAGGTTCTGAACGTTGTAAATGTATGCCTTCATCATAATTAAAAGTTTGTTATTTAGTTATTCAGAATCATGCTAATATCGTATTCACTTTGAGACGGTAGTTTCGCTTATGTGCTATACTGTTATAACTAAATTCACTATATTCACTTGGAAAATACAAAAGTGTCTGCTGTGACATTAAAAAACACCTAGAGAAACACCGCTTTATAATTGTATTTTTCTTAATCAAAATCAGCTATATGTTGTAAATAGATAGACAGATAATCTGTTATAAGCGTATGCCACGATGACTAAATTACGTATAGTCGTACAGTTGACTGCTTCATAAGTAATAGTTATTTAGCTATAGTGTAGAATTTATGTACTCTAGCGATATCTTCTCATTTTATTGACGACACTCGCCGCCGTATTGTTACATACTTCTGGAAAACTTTCAGATTAGGCATGTGTATGGTTGAAAACAAGTAAATTATATATACCTTGTAGCTGTATACCTAATTCGGAGATAGTTAACTAGTTTCCTAATGTAAACTTATAAAAATTTACTGTCGTTCACATGACTAACTTTTTAGTTTTGGAGATAGTAGTATATGTATGTAGAGTAGCGTGTAGTGGTGCATTGTACATATATAAATATGTAGTTATGAATTAGTGTAGTATCATGGCTGCCGATACCTCGATATTGCTTAAGAATTATTTGTGTAAAGGTGTAATTGACATAAATGTGCCACTTCTGAAACGGTACGACTGATTCACGAGGATTAAGGGCATATTGTTTTATTTATGGAAGTTGCAGAAATATATTGTATAACTTAAGTAGTTAAAACTGTATATCCATATTCCTTATAAACCATTTATGAATAGTTATAACTTACACGGAGACGTACATATGTGCACCAGTAACTGATATGCGTTTTATAGTTACGCAAATATAGCATACGCTAAGCTGACATATAAAGGCATTATCCTATAAAGCTTACAAATTGTTCATGCATAGAGTCCGTCGAAGTTATAACTTACTCAAAAAGAAATGTATATTATGTATATTTTGAAATTATTCTCGTTTGTGCGGGCTGCACCTTGCACTGATTGTTTGTTAGCTGGCTGCCATATGGGTCAAGGTGGTGAACTGTGGTCACAGAGCACACGTGTCAGGGAACCTGGCCAAACGTCTCGTACACTGGTACAACATGCTGTCCGTTTTTCCGCTCATTGTACTGAAGGACTATGGGGTGAATTCTCTACATTCAACGAAATTGCGAGCTGAAATATGAAAATTTTCTGCGTCCATCGATGTACACCCCCCACACCTAACGTTCATCATAATGATGCCACTTTCACCCCCTATTTATATCTGAGTTATGGAACTTGTTGCTATGCTTAACCACAACCAACTGACGAAGAAATAGTGGGTATGCAGAATATAGACAGTTGTAACGTGTCTTAGCTACTTACATGGTTGGCACTATTTCTGATGATTTTATTTCTGCTGTATTGTGTATCGTATTATGTCAGATAGCGAATTGCTCCTCTAAAACCAGATTTTTCGCCGTATTGCACTATCCCCTTGCTACTAGATGTCCAGGAAGGAAGCATATCAGCAAGTGACTGGTGCATATGGTATTTGAACACTTGCACTGCCAGATTCATCTTGCATTATTTTGTCCCTTAGAGCTACCTCCCGCTCACCACGAATGCAGTTTCATGACCTGGCCCTCACTCTTGTATGCTACCCTATTAACCTCATAAGATTTTCGTACTCCTGAGTACGTCAAACACCGAACGATATTTCCGTCATCATATTTTCTGGAGTATTGCACCGCTCAGTTACATAAGCGTGATCATCGTTCTGATGAGTGCTGGTCATTGGTCTCTTTCTTTAACGCCATGTCCAGCCAGCCATGTCGTTGTATTTGAAATTTGCCTGGTGAAAGAACACTGTGTATGTACGCTGCAGTTGCGTATGCAAATGTTTGAAACATGCAACTACAGTATGGTAGGCATACATCGTATACTTGTATTATATATATTCTATACTATAGTTGTACAAACGTTACATTTTAGTTATATATGTGTTATGCGTATTTATTGCTATAGTGTAGTATATACACAACTACAGTGTACATACGGCGATTGCATTGTAATTGTGCATATATTGTATGCAGATGCAGAACTTAGCAAGTGCATAAATTATTACAATATAGTATGTGTACGTTTATGAAACAGTATGTATGTATTCGATTGCATTAGTGTATTCTGTGTTATTGCTATGCACAGATTACATTGTAGCTGTATACATTTTGTGTGCGATATGACGATAGTGTAGTATATGTGCAAGTACAGTGTCATTGTTGTATATCTGTAGTATGGCGTACACAGAAGGTCAGAATAGTATATACGTATGCTGTGCTATGGCGTATGCACATCGCTTTGCAGTTATTTGCATATTAGTAGCAAATCTATTGCTCAAATATTTTAGAGGCACAACTACAATGCAGTCTGTGCATAGCTATAGTATGGCATACGTTCTAATACAATAGACTACATATACGTACTATTCTCTAACCTACACAGATTGCATTATAGCTGTCTATATGGTACATGCGCATGCGTAACTTTAGGGTAGTATATATACATGCGGTGCTACTGCATGTATGTTATACTGTAGTTGTATGTATACTTTGAGGTTCTAAGCAGTTGATACAACAATAGTTACGAAAATGCCTGGGGTATAGAGTGTATGTCACGTATAGTGGGAAAGATCGTAGTCGAACTTTGGTTGGTACTGCATGTGACCACTTTTCACCTTTCCGAGATGTATCAACTAGGAAGTATACGTAAAAAAATTCTAGGAGTCCACGCGCTATAGGAAAACCTGGTTTTGAAGTTTCCTCAAAAAATGAGGCATTACTGATGGTCGAATTTGAAGGAGTCATTGTAGCTTGTGATAAAGTCCGTAACTCATGAAGGGTCTCACAATTGTCGTCTGTTATGAAAGCGTAAGGAAGACCAGAAAACTGACTAGTCACCGGTTAGAAGTTGACCTTTTCTTTTCTTCAGAAGTAAAGCCTCCTCGAACTTTTCGTTAAACCTGATGACAGCTTTGTCACAGACGTATATAAATGAGGTATCAACGTCTGACTGTCACTTTGTCGTTGTTCGTTGAAGCTTCAGCTAAAACAGTAGTGATTACGACGAAGCGACACATGCTTCTGGGTGGCATTTCGCTCTTGCCTCAGTGTGTCATGTCGTCGCACCTCCGAAAGCTAATTAATTGGAAGAATTTGAGCGCACAGCTATTTGTTTTCGTATTCAAAGTATAGCCAATGCGTTTCGTTCATTTCTCTCGCTGTCGTCAGACTCGTCGCGCCAAGTTTGTGTTCGACAACATCTCTGATGTTCAAGGCCATTGGTCGGGCCGTTTCGTTTATTCGACGACATCGTGCCGATTGCTATCTCCTTCAAGCCAATGATCCGGTTTATACTCCCTACTGTTGATCAGCGCTGTCGTCGTGCCCGTTTCAGAATCCTCACTGTTAATCTGTTTACCGTAGGATCTTTTCTCTATCGGAAATTACTTGCTCCATTTAGTTTCGATATATAAATTGACATAATTATATTTCCCTCGTTATTTTCATGTTTATGATAAATATGGTTATGATCTTATTTAAAGGCTGTCATGATGAATAACAATGCACCCCTATGGAGGTAATTTAATTCATGTTTTTAAAACTGTATGATCTTATGTTCTAATTCGATTATCCTTTCCCAGTATCTGGTGTCTGGAAACTCCATTTACATATTGTGCTGTGTGTTTCAGTTTGACACTAGAACTGAAAGGCATGTTATTCGTATTTACTTTGGAACAATATCTGTCGAATGTCCGCCACTCTGTGCAGAGGTTGACCTATTATCAGATTTGATTAATTATATAGTTGTAGTGTAGTAGACAAGAAGTATTCACTTTTCAGCGGTTCCAGCACTTGACCGTGATATAGATATAAACATCGAGCCAAATAAAACAAAAAGCGTTGCAAATTTTTAAGTAATTTGTCATTAAATTCTTGAGGATCCTTCAAAATCCGGATCAGGTGATGCAGTACTGCGTTTTTGTACTCAGTACTCAGTAAGAGCGTACGTCGATTCAGATCTGTACATTTGGCCCTGACCTTCGATTTGCAACTGACCAGCATATCGTGCAGTTGGTGAGACGGATCGACTAGGATGTTGATCACGAATGTATAAGTAACATTGTAAACGTCGTAGGCCAGCTGCTTGGGAAGACAGCCTCAAGGTACGCCGTAAGCCGTAAAAGCATCAGCCGACATGGTCCAAAAAAGACGAGAGCGTCGTTCGTTACTAGATTTGCAATGCATGTCTGCCAAAGCTGCCAACGAAGCCACCTTGATGTTTCAAGCTGTCGCAGTCTACGAACGTAATATTCTTATGACATTCTGTTGCAACGGTATATAGAGAATATAAGCATAACAAAAGCCGCTTCGGCTGATACAGTATTATCTATTGAAGAGATTGTCGATACGTGATTAGTGCACGATGCCTTATCAAGAAAATGTTCTACTGAGCCACTAATCGAAAAGTATTTAACATATATAGTATCTTATGTATGTTATCTTAACCGTGCATACCGCCAGGTCATAAAGTCGGTAAGAAAGCTGGCTGCCTCACCAATTTTTCTTTTCACAATAAGTCAAGATCATGAGATACAACAAACGTATAAGCAATACCAACGTTCAGAACAAACTTCTCATGACCAGTTTTGTAAACGAAGCAAGTGACAGTCACTTGACATGCCCACAACATTTAAACTAGATATCGATCAGTTGTTTATGAATATGAGTGACTACTCGCTCTGTTTAGTAACTCATGGTCGATAAACTTATATGTTATTTTATATATGTATACTGAAATTGTTACAGGTATGTGCTCTAGAACCTTTTTGATCATACGGATTCGTCTTCACTTAAAGGCGCAATGTATAAAGGAAAAAGGATTGATCTGATAAATATGTACTTCTAATGCCATATTACTGCTTTAATTGTATCTTTCGGTATTTATGTTAACCAGCGACATAGAACATCGAGCAGTAAATACAAGATTTGCGGCATATCACATAACAGTTATCACTTTATCAATTGAACACTTTCTTGATGCCTGATTTCTTACAGTAAAGCTAACAACTAAAATATATTTTCAAAGTTAAGCGAGTTTCTTCACCGTAAATTTCATCAGAACCAATTGAAACGAAGCACAATATCTGATCCAAAACGTAAAAAAATTTTTACTTGCATGCAGCGGGGTCAGAGTGATAATTATTAATGGCAGATCTGCGGTAAGATAACAAGGTAAGCGTTGTTCATATGATCAAATGAGTTGTTCTTATGCTCAGGTATGTCAAATACCGAAAGAAATTCATTGATTGGAAACCTGTCAGCGGAAAAGTGTTAATCTTCTGACTGAATCTACAACAGGATAAAGCGTTGACCTCATTACATGTTTATGCGCCTAATTTAGATGGACAGTATGATTCCTTCCTTGAGGAAGTGCAATTTGCTCTGTACGAAGTGCCGATGCGGAGTTACTCATACTCATGGGCGATTTTAATGCGCGTGTCGGAGTAGACGCTGAGAAGTAGAACGGCGTGATTGGAAAAAACGGCCCTAGCGACCGCAACGGTAACGGCATGAGGTTGTTGCGGTTTTTTGCAAGCAACGGATTGTCCATTATGAACAGCTTCATAGAGCATCCAAAAGTGCATCAGTACACCTGGCACCGGGAAGCTTGTGCACAGAAGCTGACGATCGAATTGGATAGTCGTATCGTCTGACCTAAGATGCTCAGTAATGGATGTTCGTGTTAAAAGAGGCGCAGAGCTATCAACCGATCACCACCTTATTATCGGCACGCTGCGCTGTAAGAAATGGAGTACCATGCGAAGATCTGGTTGCAGAAGCAACCGGAGAATGAAATGGAAAACATTATCTTCGGTGGACAGCGGTGCGAAATTTGCAAACAACAACATCGCACGGCGGTTTGAAGAGATCCCGCTGATGACCACTTATGTGGCAATCGATTGGCAGCTGTTTAAGAGCGGCATATTCGAGATTAAATAGTTCGAGATTAGATTGCCGAAGCCAAAATTGACTCTTGGGAGAAGTTCGGTTAGGTGTTCGAGTCAAATTTCCTCACGGCAAACAAAGTATTCTGGCAGACCATTCGACGTCTCCGAAGTGAAAGGAAGGGCTGTCTCAGAGTTTTGAAAGACAGGTCTAGACGCCCTCCTACCAAGGAGGAGAACATTCTTCGACGATGGAATGAGTACTTTGAAGAACTCCTTAACACCAAGCGCCCGCAGGATGTTTCGCTTCTAGTGCATCTGGGAACGATATTACTATTGCTGTAAATGAAATTGCACAACGTGTGAAAAAAACTTGGAATTGATGAAACCCACACTGAGATGCTCAAGGCATTAGGCGAACAAGGCATGTGCTGATATACACGTGTCTGTCAAACTGCAATGACTAACAAGAATACGCTAGCGGACTGGCTAGCGGGAGTTGTAACCCTATTCAAGAAGGGAGACCACAGGTAGTGCTTCAATTATAGTTGCAATAGGCTATTGAGTCTCCCACGTAAAGTGTGCGCAAAGGAGCTAGATTAGAGGTGCGTGAAATAGTTGAGCTCAAGATGCAAGAAGAGCAGTTTGGATTCTGGTCCGTTCGAAGCACCTTTGACCATATATTTGCCCCCAGAAATCGTGGGTGTACATCTATCCGGTGTACATGTGTTTTGTGGACCTAGAACAACCCTATGACTGGATTCCACGCAGCACTGTTTGGTCATGCCTTCGAGCTTACGGGGTGGATGTCCAGCTGTTAAGGGCCATTCAATCACTGTATGCTGATAGCAGGTGCTGCGTCAGAGTTAATGGCGTTAAGTCGAAACCATTCAACGTTCGCACTGGTCTCCGCCAAGGCTGCGTCCTGTCCGCTATCCTGTTTGTGTTGTACATGGATAGAATAGTGAGGAGCAGCCAAACCGACGAGTGTATCGGTGTAGGAGATGTGAAGTCGAGAAGGTTGCTGTTTGCAGAGGACCTTATTTTATTAGCATGTTATGAAACTGATCGTCAGTGCTCCCTAGAAAAGTTCGTGTGAACGCATCTAAGACGAAAAACCTATTGCTTTCTCGTTCTCCTGCGCGTTGCTCTCTTCAGATTAGCGGTGAGGCAGTGGGCAGTTGGTGAAGTTCTAGTATCTCAGAGTCGTATTCACTAGTGATAGAAAGTTTGAGGAAGAGATCGACTGACGACGAATTGAAGTGGCTAGTGTCGTTCTGCGTGAACTATCCGGATCCATTGTGACTAAAGCAGAACTGAACTCAGTCTGGAAACCAAGCTGTTGGTGTTGAGGTTCTATCTTTTTCCCGATGCTTACTTATTGTCATGAGTCGTGGACCATCACTGAAGAACTTCGAACCCGGATACAAGCTAGTAAAATGGGCTTTCTTAGACGAATCGCTGGCCTACCCGTCTCGACATGTTCCCGAACATTGACATCCCGGAGCGCCTTGGTGTGCAGCCTTCTCCAGATTGAAAAGTCACAGCTGCGATGGCTTAGGATTGTATTGAGAATGCCTCCAGAAAATGAGGCTAAGCGATTCTTTGTTGCCAGACCGAGCGGCGGTAGGCCCAGGGTCGGCAAAGAGTAGTCTGGTGTAACTGCGGGCCAAGAATAACCTTTTCTGTTCCCGATTCCTGTTTTTTTTGCCGAAGCTCAAACTCTGGCAAATGATCGGGAACGTTGAAGGCTCTGTCTGACGCGTCTGTCTCCATGACTCGAAAGGAGTACCGGCCATAGAAGGTGAAAATGAAGATGATGGCTTCTCCAAGATGAAACTAGCAAATAGAAGTACTAGTACTGGCACTTTAATAGACACGAAATGCTAGGTAGCGAATAGGATTGAATTACTATTTATTATGACTAATCGCCTACTTGCTAAGTGGTGTTTTAGTCAAAGTATATTTTATTAGTACTTTCTGTACAGTATTATAGATCATGTTTTTACCGTAAATGATCAGGAAAGAGCATACTTTCACCACGGTATACGAGGTTGTGAAGAACATCTCTGTTACTCCATGGTCTGCGGTGCCTTCTAATCTGATAAGCTGTTTCTTCCATTGAACCGTATTATATGTGTCGTACTTAGGCTATCAGTAATCGTTGCTGAATGAATTAGAATAATACACGTAGTACAATAATTATTGAAAAGATACAGTTATGCCCGTCGCGTAACAAGTAATGAGTAAATATTGTTTCAAATTACTGGTGAAATAAGTACTCAGTAAACACATGATCGTATAAGTACTGATTCTGACTGATAGCACAAGCAGTAGTCTGCGTTCAACGTATGTTTTCATGTTTATCATAATACCTTATCACTGCTTAATATATCATGTATTTGAATTGTAGGTTTTGCGCAGTTTTGCTGCTACCACAAGGCGTTCCTTAGCATAGTTTTCGTCCATGCCCCGAGGTTTCTAGAGAAACGAAATGAAGTCGCATTTTTTCTGTGTTTTGGACATCGGATAAAGTCTAATATTTTTTACTAGATGTTTGATTTATATGCTAATTCAATAATTTATGCTTTAATTTTTTGTATATGGAACCGCAGTTATGTACGGAATAGTACCCTAATGGAGGGTTTCTAGTCATTGTTTGTATTTGTTTCCGAAATATGCTTGAGGAATCAGCATGCCGTGAGCGGAGGATGCTTTCTGTTTTCTTGTCCTGGTCATCTAATAGAGCTTAAACAGTAGAGGATCGATGGTATCGATAAATCGCAGTATGTTAGTAAACCCATTAGATCGAGTTTTATTTTTATGTATAAATATGTTTACGGTTTGTTATGTATTTGCAGGTGCCCGAACAGACTTTTGTTCGGCCCTGCCTAGGGATGCGGTTTTGCATTCATGCACTGCAAGAACTCATTACTATGGAGCTGTGGCCTGCGTAAATTGTGCCCTAGGCAACTAGAGAACGGTACGATGATGTCTGACGATTGCAGGTAATTCAGATACCTATTGGATATCGTTCGCTGCAGCGGCACAGGTCATGTTCCTAACGCAGACGGGTGTACCTCAACGAGGATTTCAACCATGTTTTGTATTGTTCTTAAGCGTCTGCGACCAATG
>UZAM01010413.1:8221-18426 GCA_900618415.1 Soboliphyme baturini | reverse complement strand
TGTCGCAAAGTCTCCACACGGATAGAAGAGCTGACCTTGGCCAATATCAAGGCAAAATTGAAAATGAACTGATGAAGACTCAGTCTGTGTTTAGTAAACACGTTATTCTGCAATTTGTTGAAATTAGTAGAGAGGATTGAATAGGTGCAAAACTAAGTCCATCTCAGACAGTTAAACTTCTGCATTGGAGAAGATTCTTTGCGAATCCAATGAAAGAACGATTATTGTTGTTTTCTGGAAGATTGGAAGTGCTCCTATCCAGTAAACTAGCCAAGTGCTTGAAATGGAAGGAGCTGATTTAAGTGATAATCTATGAATGCGAAACATTAGTCTTAAGCCTCAAAGTTATTCATAAATTGGATACTGTGAAATACTGCGTAAAAGATGCCTGTTGGGAACTACAAGGATGAATGGGCGAACGCAGAAACCAGGGTCTGGGATGCCATTGCAAGAGCGAATAAGTTGAAATAAGCAATGGGCAATGGCAAAGGCAAGAACACGTTGTAGTAGAGCCGACCCCCGCATGACCAAAAGCGCAATTGACTGGGTTCCAGGAATCAGTGAACGGCCAGCAGGAAAATCTCGATATCGAAGGCACAGTGAGCTGAAGAAATTTATTTAAGCAATGTGAATTGAAACAGCAGATGACAAGTTTGTACTGAAGGCTTGGATGCCTTCATCGAACAATGGGTAAATATAGGCTGAGGCAAATGATTAATAGACTTGGCATTGTCAGAAATCGAGGGTAAGTTACACCAATCAGTCATATGACGAATACAACAACCATCATGTCGTCATAAGTGGTAATTCGCCATGACTAAATATACTTGTAGAAGGATGGATGATGACAGTTAGATATCCAGATTATGTAGATTAAAATGAGCATAGTTTTCTGTGCGATACTTTTCGATCCACCACTGTATGATACCTTCTCAACAGGTAGCCATTAAATTCTGTCTCTGGCATCTCAGTTCGAATCATTTCATTAGCTCATCAAGGTATAGAACTGCGGCGTCTATTCAAGTCTTCCAACGCGCTTTTTCCTTCCTCGTTGCATCTTCCATAAAATCTTTGTCATTCCCTAATGTTCGGTGTTTGTAATGGCGTGACTATCCCATGGTCATTTCAGTTTCTTTGCTCTTTAGATGGTTACATTAAATATCATTTATCCATTCATTCGTTTTCTCATTTTCTCTGTGTATTTTTCCCACAACACCTGTGCTGCTCAGTTACGCTGCTGTAATTTTTGAGAAACTGTTACGCATCCTCATGGTCTCCGTTTCACAGTATCGACAGGTTAGCACTGGTCAAAAAATTTTGCCTTATTCACAAAGAGTGTTTTTCTTGATTAGGAACGTTCTTCAGTTTCTAGAAAATTGCCACGTCATTTTTGTTCTTCTCCTTCTAGAGTTTGCTCTCTGTTGGGAACCGAGGAAAAGTAAGTTATTTTTCACATCTGTAGTCCTAAAGCCTGAGTCCGTTGATTTGAACAGATTGACTGAGAGGCGAATCTTGTTTAGATTTATTTTCAACATGGCTTGATGGCGCCATCGTTCTAGCGTCGGATTCTTAATTTCAATTTTCTTGCAGATGTTTTGAACTCTTCTTTCCCGCTATTCGGTAGATGCTATGAAGATGAAGCTGATCTGTTTATCTTGAATCTCTGATGTTCCAGTTTCAGTGTCTTGTTCATAACTCTTGCAGCTGAAAGAATGCCATCGTTGATATTTTATCACCTGACAGGTTTTTGATTCGAATTTACTAGAGCTTTTCTGAAACTCAGTACCATTTGTTGCCCTTCTTGAGGATCAAGACAATGAAATATCTTTACGGTATTCAGATTCTCTGGTTCCTCAGAGGATTACGTGCAAACTATTTATAAAAGAATTGGAAGTATTCTCGAAATCAACTAGTCGAAGACAGAGGAGAGGAAGATATTCATTTATCTGTGACTTGAAGGTGATTCACGACTGAATCCCTTTTGATCATCTGGTTGTGCAGAATGTGATGAAAATCTCATTATTGAAACCTTCTCGTCAATACCTTCGTGAAGAATTTGAAGATGGCTGCGAACAAATTGTTCAACCTCTAATTATTCAAATTAATTACAATTAGCAGTGTACTGCGTCCAGAATTTTCATTTCCTTCCAGCAGCTTGTCAATAAACATCCTAATGGATTGCCTGGGTCACTTGTTCCAATCTTCATCTCTCCATTTCGTCAGTTCCTCTATTTTACTTTGCTAGTATCGACTAATGCTCTGCTGACCAACATCGTCTACCATCGCTCTTCTTATGCATGGTAACCCAATTTAGCTAAATTCATTTGTTTCCTCAAGCTTTCACTTACTGTCTTAAGTGCCGCTGGCTGTTGTCTTTACAAGGTTTTGGCATAGATCTTCTTTGCCACTGGCAAGCCCTTGCTTGCCCTTGGCAACGGTTAATTTTTCTGCTTTGACGGCAAAACGACCTCTTCCTGGCTGTCATTTTACATATAGTTCTGCAACTGTTCTTCATTGCTAAATTGCTGCCAACTGAAAGCAGTGCATCAGCAGCAACAACAGATTGAATAATCAGTCGTCATATGGCAACTCGCAGACCTATGAGGCACTCGAGTCAAACAACGTGGGCGTACCTCTTGCCTGTTCTGGAATGACCTCATCATGTTGTTTCTGTTGCTCGCAAGCCAATGATTTTCCACCAGATACTGGGCTTTTGTACTGAAGCAAGTACGTGGCAAAATCCTTACTCACGGGAGCATGCGGCTAAGGCAAAGATTGTCCCTCCTACGCAATCGAACCGTGTCCTTCGCTGCTGCACTGTCCCTCTACCTCAAATCGGTTGTACATCGAGACTGGCGTTCTACGGTTTTTTCAGATGTTTCATCTGCACGCCTTCTCCAAATTTTCATGAAATTCCGGTTACAAGCTTTTCTTGCATCCATGACAGCAAGCTCACACGCGCCAGTCATTTCACAGGTTATATATGTGCTTGACGCAGCAAGCTCGTTCTCCGGTTTGACACTTGTTTACATACAGTATGACAATAAGCATAGGACAAGAGCCATGCGTCGTCTATTGCTGAGTTGCTTCTAATGACGTTGCTGTCATGCTGCTCAGACACCCTGCTTTAACGTAGACAACACGTAGCTTGCAAGTTCGCATGTGACGAATTAATGCTGACCATCAGCATACTCGGGCGTAGTCTATTCCTTAGGATATTTTTGTTTGATATACAAAAAGAATTCACAGATGAAATGAATGCACTTATATTCTCAGTTGATAGTTTACCTCCTTTACGATCAGAATTGCTGGCGATACTTATGAGTTATAGAATGCGGAGTAACTATGCTGACCGACTAGCTGATTCCTCCATCGAAAAGAACTAATCACCCTACTGACCTGCTTGTGAAGTACTGAATCCTGGATGCGATAAATCATATGAAGTGATAGTGATCGAATCTTTCCTATAATTAGTACATGTTTGTCATCTTCTCGTGAACTGATATGAAAAAGTTTTGTTTGCCTAAGCAGTGTTGAACGTCAATAGACCAAAATGGCAGAAAACTTTTGTCAAGGCGATTTTTCGCATGGAACCTTCATCAATTTAAAGGCGGCATGATGACCAATAGAAATCTGAAGGTGCTCCAAATAAAAACTTGTCGACTACAACAACAATGACCTTGTTACGCTATTCGAAAATACATAACATATGGTGGAAACCGGCAACCCCCCTCTTTCCCTGAATTGAGGCTTAACATGTACTAACGGTAATGTCGATTAATAAAGCGTTGAAGCTGTGCACGGATATAAAGTACATAATATAGCCATCGCCCTGGTGGTAGCGATCTCCAGGCTGTCTGAAGAAGACGTGATTTCAGCAGCTGCCTGGGCAGTCACTCTGTAGCGACGAATCGAATGCCTGGTTCATGTCGCGCAGGTTTCGCGTTCTATGCGTTGAACTGTACTGTGCAGACAACTGTTACTCGTTATGCAGGAGTTCACTGTTGAATGGTGAGGATGGCAGGGAAAGACAACAGTCGTCAAGGAATTCACTGATTACGACTTAAGGCTGTCAAACAACAACAAGATGATTGGTCCAACAATCATTCCTATTATAGCAGCGGCTGAAACCTGGAACGAAGCCGTGCGGACAACAGCATCAAACATAAACAACTGAGGCTAGAGCCTCCAAAACCAATGAGTTGGTTATTTACCTTTCGAATCCATGAAAATTGAGGGAATCCGGCCAACGACGTCGGCGCCGTGAGCGAGGCTGCATGACGGCAAGGGCAGCGGCTTCCACAGATTCGCATTGCGTCGCCTGGTGCTCGCCTGGTATCGACGTTGCGAGACGCACAGCGACGTCTTGCTAGAGCGGTGAGTGGTAGGGGCTGAAAAGCATATGCATGCTGAAACAGTCATGGAAACGGCGCTAAGCCGGAACGTCTGTGAGGGCCATTCGACTCACCGACGAAAATCAAGTCCTCTTCTTCCTCGTCCGGGTTCTTCTCCCATGGGAATATTGCCGGCATCGAACTGCAACGAGTGAGCGTCCTTCGTGGCAGCCGAAATTTGGCGCATTTCTTCTCGTGTCTAAATGGCCGAGCCCAATTCAGTTCGGTGGACGAATGTCAATGGCTGTTGAAACAATGTCAGTCGATAACATTTATCACTGCTGACATGCAATTAAGTAAAAACATTGGCAAACAAACCTCAACGCGGACAATAACTGAAACCGTTAATGCAGGCTGCTTTGTCACCAAAAAATAACCGCTTCTTCAATCTAGCCGGTTCAGGGAGGAAAAAGAGGGGAGTGGGGTCATTAGCGCTGAAGAAATAGCCTTATATTTGTGTTTCAGCGATTGGACTTTGAATCCGTCTGTCCGGCATGAAATTTTAATTTCGACTGCGCATTTATTTATGGGTAAATTTTTGTTCACTGTGCTTTGGCGCAATCAAACTAAGAAGTGGGTAGCAAGTCGTTTGGAAAGCACATGAATAGCAAGGCATATCCCAGTGGTGTAGATGGAGCAATAAGGAGAGGCAAAGAACCTCTACCTCAATGCTATGAAGTTTCCAAATAACTCCATTACTTAAACTTGGACCTAGTGGTCGAAGTACACTTTCTTGCCGTAGCGTTTCAATATCATAATTCTCATTGTTTTATGGCCCAAGAGAGAGAAAATTACGGACTAATTAGGTATAAGTCTAGGTAAATATTTCTGTTTTCCTTGTGGAGGTTCTAAGCAGCCTTCTGAACACAGCCTAGTTCAACCTTTTCATTCAAAGTTTGTAGCCGTCAGATTAGTGATTTGACAAGTCGAATGGCAGTCGTTCGAGATATGGTCATGTAGCTGGATTTTCGAGCATATCCGCAGAGTTCCTTTGGTGCAGAATTATCCTTATGCATCGAAACCTCGTGTAGGCTCTCAGTTAGTGACCAATGTCCACTTTATGGGCAGGCAATGATCATCATACTTTGATGCTCAGCAATACTCATGTCTCGCTGTCAATGAAAATATTTTGATCGCGTCTCGGCTACAAGTGACCTACCTATACGTTTGTCCAAATGTGCTTAAGAAACAGCCAATTTAAGAACTATGCCTTAACTTGCATCAACGTGCCCACACTGTAGAGGCCAAAACGTGGCCAGGCAGGATTCAACGATTATGTGAAATTAAAATTTGAAACAGAGTTCAAAATGAACCACGAAGTCGAGGGGTGGGGGGAGGGGACCGGCCGAAAATCTGATTCTTGCATTCATCGTCCAGTAGAGCATCTTGCATGCATTGGGCAAAACAGTTTGCCGCTCAAACTAAAAAACTCGTCAGCGACTTGTTGCACTTGAACTAAAGTTGGACGACCAAAGTTTTTCTCTCTCCGCTTGCTTCTTCGGCCCCATAGACATGGAAATCTGAGTCAAAAGAGTTCTGTGAGAAAATTATGTATATTCAGCAAAATATTCCTTTCGACTCGCCGCCGAAATGTTTGGCGAAACCTTGCTTTATTTGGCTGATCGATTTCTATGAAAAATCTATGCTAAGCTTGATTTTAACGAAACCCGCTTGTTGAAGTGCTACTCACACATCTGAATCATTCAGCACATCGATTATTGTGCTTCTCTTTCATGGCAAACAGCTCCTCTCAATTTATCAGCATGACCGTGTGGTTCGCAGCTGCACGAAGTCAACGGGTATTCTACGAATATGGAAGAAATGAGAGGAGGAAAGTTTGTAACCAGAGCAACGTCGATCCTCCTTGCACTTTTGTGATTGAGCCGTTTTCGTAGCATCATTTTCACGAGGTTAACGAGGGAGCTCCAATTTCCGGTCACATGTCATAAGCGAGGAGTCCCTTAGTGTAAAAGCTGAGTCGGCAGCAGCTGTGTGAGAAGGATAGCGCGTAGTTTTATGACCACCATTTTCACGGAATGCCACTCATTTATCAGTCTCACAATGAAGAAAGGCGAGTGACCCTGATCTGAGCTCGATTCCGAGACCTCTTGGTTCTTATTCTGACGCTCCAGCGGCTGAGCAACCCTAGTCTGAATCAAGGTACTGTAAATTCCTTGCTCGAAGAAATTCGTAGCCAGCAGCTCCGGAGTTCGAAGCCGAACTGTTAGGTACTGTACCACTGATTTTCAGACTGCACGACAGAATCTTATGGATTTCTGCACGTAGCTAGGCCTCAAACTCTTGCAGCGATGCAACACTATAAACTGGCAGGAAACTGCTCTCCTGGAATATCCTGGAGTTGTTTAACCATTCGTTCATTTAATGATGCAGTTGATCAATAAGTCAGTCATTCTTTCGTTCTTTCATTCCTTCATTCTTTCTCTCGTTAATTAGTTCATTTAGTCGTTCCTTCCTTCATTTCATTATTCGTCCATCGATTAATCGATTCATTCATTCACTCATTAATTATTAATAATCGATTATAACATCTCGTTTTCACATTCTTCCACTCATTGATTCATTCATTCGCTTGTCCGTTTATTCATTTGTTAATTCATTCGTTGGTTTATTGATTTGCTTATGCTATTCACTGTGTACAATCCAGCGCTTTATTCGTCGCTGCAAGCCTGTGTAGCCACTTCATTGCCGCCATCGTCTGGCTGATCTCTCTCTGTGTGTTTTCGCGCTCTTTACTTAACGAAATCCCTCTCCGTGATTAACGTTGCCTCTCTGCGTTGTTTCAAATGCACAACAGCTGATGGATGCCGTGCTGTAGAAACGTCTAATTGCGGAAGTGAACCGTTTGTTCGTACCCTCCTTTGTGTTTGAACCTACCTCATTTCGTTACTCATTTTGTGACATTTACAACTGGTGTTTATTCGGTCAAACATTTCCTCTGTAAGAAGTAAAACTTGGGAAGAAGAACTGCAACTGATCAGCTCAAGCGTAGGTTCAACTGCGTCCATCAGCACTGGTTGTGACCAGTGTGACCAGTGTGCTGAAGATAAACCAGTGTGAAAACCGAACCAGGAACGACTACATCTTGGAGTTGGTTGAACTCATAGGCATATTGTTGTCTTGATTCAATCATAAGCGCGTAAGCGACCAAACCTCACTGGCTGAGGTATGGACGACAAGAGACCCTTACCCAGCATTTCAGACGGAAAAGATGACTTAGTGGAGACTGATGCCGTCGATTGGAATTCTGTCCTTCTTCGATGCAGCACTGAAGCAGCTCCTGATGTAAAGTTGCGAAACAGTAAGACGAACGTACGTCACATGTTTTGAGCTGTTTGCGGGTTTATAAGAGAACCAAAGTGGACGATGCTGCAAAGCAACCAACCGAAACGTGGACCGTGCACCGTGGCTCAGTTGCAACCTCTCGTTCTTCCTCTCACATTGCATCGAAGACGATGCCTGTGCTGCAAGTTACAACTAAGACATATCTTCAATGAGCCAGAAAATGAATGAACACAGATGACAGACAGATGCTTTGCTTGTCCAGTGCGAAAGCCGTACAAAATATACTTTTCGCATTATCCTTCCGGCCTGTTTTCGTCACGTATTCTTCCGAAGTTATTAAACTTTGAAATTAATGTTGTAAATAAACTGTTTGTTATCAACGTTTGTATTGCGCAAGGATTTTATAAATACCTTTTGTCGGTTCTAGTTTCAGTGATATCCCATTAACGCGCATATAAATCTTTTAAGACGTAAATTTTCCTGTCCAGTTGAATTTGCAACTTTAACGCTTGGTCGATAAATCGTCGGCGTACGACTTTTTGTAAGTGCATGAATAAAAATGCCCAGATCTGCATCTTTTGCAAGCTCTGCGAATAAATTGGAACTGCTTAATTTAGAACAACACAGAGATTTGCCGATGTCATCCGTCAATTTTAAATAAACAAATAAATAAGGCGATGCTACGATGAATTGGCACTCGCACAAGCATAATTTGTGATGCATATGTTGACGCCGGCATGAATATTCAATCCATATGTGTTTTACCGTCGTGTTGCTATCTATACCTGAACAAAGAACAAAAGCAACTTCATCATATACACAACCCAAACAAACAGCCCTTGTATACTCCAGTGCCATGTTATGACCTACCACGTGACACACTAACGATTTTTCATTTAGTATGATAATCCGTCCTTATACTTTGCTTAACATGGTCAGATTATAAATTTTATCTTTCATGAATGATTTTAGCCTATCCAAAAAGGTTCGTTCATTAAATGTCTTGAAAAGAGGCTATGTCAACTTCCGTTGAGACTGATGTGAATTTTGAACAATATTTGCTCCAAATTTCCTCAGTTGTAACTCCTCTAAGGACGTTTATGATACACCATGGTCTTTGCCTTCTAGTCTTATATGTTTTTCATCACTTTGGCATTCGTTAGGTCTAGCCTATGTGATAACCCTGTTTCATATAGGGAAAGATAGCGTGGCGAATAGGTTTTATGATACATTCTTAGGCAAAAGCTACTATGCTAGCCTCAACTGTGTCCTGGATGATAATGAAATATTTTGAAACATACATGTATTATTTTCTGGGCTGAGAGCGCCAACAAAAAATAGTTTTTCGACGCTTGAGATACCGTATTAAATATTATGATCACACAAAATCTCGTCTTCCTTTCATGAGTCGATTTCCTTCCTTTTCCTGCAACTTTCCTTGACGATTATGGACTGTATACTGTTTCTGCAGATCAAATCAGGAATATGAAACAAATTTACATAGATTTGTATAGGTGTCTATCAATGAAACACAGAAATTAGTTTTCTGTTTTTTTAAGAAATATCCTATTCAATACTATAAATTTATAATCATCCTTTCGATGAAACGTTCCTGAAATCGCTCCATTATCATGGCAGCAAGTCCTGTTTCAATATTGCCTGCAAAGCATGCATAAAATGTTCTTTACACTCGTCCAACAGTGCACCGCTTTGCTCATTTGCTTTCATAATCGTTGTTCAACAACTAGGAAACCGAGCTATGGGCGGGGGGGGGCATAAATAAGCTGTCTATAGCACAAGCCTGCGGATGTACAGGGTGCCGCTATCTAAGTATCTTACTGTATGGTCTGAAAATGGAAGCGCTTAACAAAGTGGACAGGCGAAAAGTGAAAGTGACCGAAATGAAGATTTTAACATCATTATTAGGAGTAATTTTGATTAAGCTCAGGATCGAGAACGTCGGAGGCACCGTCTGACGTTGCTGTCTGTGTGACCAAAACTCACGTGCAATCATCGAAAGTGGCTGACCGCTCATTGGAAGCGAAATACAGGCAATCGGTTGCCCAAAAAGAGAATCTGATGAAAAAGAAGAGCTGATTGCAGAAAGATACTTAAGAGTGCGAAGTCATCTGCAAGCGAACTAAAAAGTGCAGTCCTGCGAATCGAATACCGTACATAAGGCCTCCACAAAACCCTGAAGGAAGGATAGTCGCCAGATACATTTCAGACATGATGGTGAGATCTTGTGAAAACCGACTTGGTGTTTAAATGATTGAAGAGTGCTGATGTCAGTTCGATTCAATTGGAATGACCGTACGATTCTCGGGTCTTTTTTGATGCAGTGTGGTCAAAAGGTGAAGCTTCATTTTTCATGAAACTAATGAAGCAGTTGCTACGGCATCGAGGAGAACGACGAAATGATGACTTCTACGTAAAATACAGCAAATCGAATACATATCGTTATGATTCAATATTTTTCAAGGACCGTGAGCAATATGAGGACGGAAA
>UZAM01010399.1:8377-18475 GCA_900618415.1 Soboliphyme baturini | reverse complement strand
CGTAGGTAAGTATGGAGATAAAGATCGACTTGAATATTGAGAGCTTAGTTTTCAGACCGAGCTCTGCTTTAGTTACAATCGGTCGGGCTAGTTCGCGCAGAACGCTGCTGGCTACACCGATTCGCCGGTCGATCTCTACAGAGATAGTAATATCCGTACCCTTCTGCTCTACAGGTAAGTCTTCCTGCTGTTGCACGGGGTTAAGGAGTTCCTCGAAGTTATAACATTGCTGTCGATAAGACCAAGTACCAGCGACATGTCTGATAAATGCTTGTGTTATCAATTTTGGGCGTTAAGGTATACATTGACTGTTGTAGTAGCTGTTAACGGCAGATCAAGGCTAGTTTCCGCGAAGAGAGTCTGAGAAACCACTGTCACATCCTGCGAAGATATCATTCACGCAAATTACATTACTTAATTTCTGAATGAAGGGGCAACGATGAAAAATAAGGAAGCAGTACCCTTAGAAAGCCGTCATCGAAATGATCGTGTTTTAAAACTGTTCGCAATGAGTACTTGAGTACCGGACTGATGCCAGCAGACGTATCACGGTTAATTAGCTGATTCCGGGATGCTGTCTGCTCAGGCGCTGGCAGGGTGAGTTCGCGACTAACAGACTCGTCGCTCTGAGGAACTGAATGTGTTGACGTGCTTGAGAGATGATATGAAGAAACTGAGAAAAGGCGAAATTACTCATTTAACTTGAGTAATCATGATTTAATTAAACCAGCGCCGTTAAATTTCCCAACCTGCTACATCGATATTCGTATCGATGTGACGGTGGGAGACACTGTTTGTCACCTGTTTCATGGGAGTTGCATTATCGACATCTAAAAAGTGAGTAATTGAGGCTGAGGCGCAATTAAATATGGACCGTCTATGCGCGGTTTTCCAGTTCTAACAACACAAATGCTTCAGCGTCATGAGGTTGTGACGTGGCTTGTTATGAGTTGCGAACATTTTACTGCAAACTGCACCTGTGCGCGCAAAGCTCAATCAATGAATTTGAAAAATTTGATCGGTGTGTTGACTCGCACCACGCGAAGGTTTCGAACGCCGGTCCACTGCGCTGTTAGGTAAATATTTTTGCCATATAAAATTTTGTAATTGATGATTTAGACAATGCATGACGCTGGCGATCAGCCAACGGTCTGACATGCAAAACCGAGGGCTCGAAGGACCAATCATTCTTGAACCAGCAGACTAGAACTTTTTTGAATGAGCTGGACCTCGTACGAACCAGCCAAGAGTCGCTTAGTCCTCACTCTTCCAGTATTATTCATGAACATGAGTATATGAAGCGTCTAGCACAGCCAGTATTACTAGGTTTACCTTGAATATCTAGAGCTAGCACATAATACGCTGTCTCCAGTAATCTTTTATTCATCGAAGAAGGATAGCCATTGCTGGGTCATAAATGAATTGCATTTTTTTCTTACTCAGATTTGGTGATAAAAATAAAGAGAAATGTCATCGGGTAATTACAGCCGTGACGACATATGTACAAGGTGTTATAAATTCAATGCACCTTACGTTCAGGTTTCAAAATCGAAATACAACAAAGCATGTTGTTTTCTCTATGCGTTACCAGACATTCTCTATCACATAATGCTTGCTTCTTCTGTGAAGATAGCTAAGAGTTGCTCTGCTCTGCCGGGCAGGAACTGATTCAACGTAAACTTTGGTCCATGCTTTCATGGGCATGATATGATACATAACTCATTTCTTGTGAATTTAATCAAAATATAATTATTCTAAACTCAACTACCTTTTGTTCACTTCAGTTCCTATTGCTTCGGCTTTATTAATTCCGACCGCGTTTCGAAAGGCGAAGAAAGTAACCTGACGACCAAAAGTAAAGAATTACATGATGCTGTGCGGGGCGATTCAAACTTAAACCAAAACTGGACAAACTTGGGCCATTGATCACAGCAGAACCCTCTTAAAATGAGCCCATTATCAAAAAGAATAAGACACGTTCGCTTTGCACAGGATTCTCTGATTGTCTGCTTTTATTTTCTAACCGGTAAAAATAGTTCAAGCAAACCCACCAACACAAAAAGGTAAAAATTGAAATTAGGCATCTGATAATTTTAAGCCCGTCCAACGTACTACTCGCATTACCTGAATGTTGTGCGACAGTGACATCGTTACAGCCGTCTGGCAAAACTGATTTCGTTCATTTCTGAATTAAGAAACAGCGGCTTTGTGCCGGTGTTTTGAGACACACCGCTCCAGTTCTAACGTTGTGGCACTTTTTGGATGAGCTTAAGTTCCGGGTTGATGTTGCAAAACTGCGACACTGGGCATCACTTCAAGGATTGGGCATTGCTATAAGAACTTATCAAATGAGGCAAAAGACCAAATCGTTTGGTAAAACTCTTAATCGAGGTGCGCGCTTCCTCTACAAGTTCTAATTGAACGCGATTACGTCTGGTCAAGAGTCGTGGTTCTTCCCTTAAGAGACACCGCAAAGCCGGTCTTACAGAAAAATGATCAGACAAAACGAACCGGGACTAGAGCTCTCTTGCTAATTCCTTCGTATTTATTTAACAAGTAAATTAATTTGTCATTTTCAACAGATGAATTCTCCTGGTGCTTAATTTTTCAGGCATTTGGAAAACCTTCACTGCTTCGATGTAGGTCGAGTATTTTTTAAAGATCTTAACGATTAACAATAAGATATCGATTCAAGGCAAATATTTATTACGCCCAAAATTAAGCTATCGAATAAAAGGCAACGCAGACTTGTATGAAAGTCATTGTCATATAAATAGTTTATCAAACAATAGGATACATATATATACTGACCTAAACTCAGTATTCATGGATTCCACGCAATCTTCCTGTGCCATATATCCATTGAAACAAGTTTAGGTATTTGTAAACATAACAGTCCTGAAATGGATAGTTGTCTACCAGAATAGGTTTGGGGAAGCCAAACGCAAGCACCGTGACAATGCCAGGCATCACCTGCATCAAGGCCTTGCTTGTAGTCTAGAAAACAGCATTACATTAGCAGATTCATACGGCGTACGGATAAGGATAAAGCACCATTATTAAGAGAGCAATAACGAGTAATCATGATTAAACCGCTCTTAATACAAGGCCGTCTGAACACGCTGAGTTTACGACGTAAACAAATCAATCAAGCAAATCACGTGAATCGCGATAGCAGCATATATTTATGAGATCTGAAGCGGCTACCATAGCATTTAGCCTAGGCTGAACTGATGCAAGACGATTCGAATATTCGATTTACTGCATTACCTTGCTGCCACACCAAAACGGCAGCACATGTCTGTTCGAAAGTTTGCTTTCCTTGCTCCGGCAGGAGCTATGCAAATGAGCAGTAGCGTAATTGCGAAAAAAATACGACGTCATGCTCCGCGCTTGCTTCCCAAGATCCACGTTAAAATCATTTGCTTATTTTGAGGAATGAAAAATCACTCTGCAACAGCTCTATCATAAACAACAAATAAGTCCTGGAAGGAAAAATGCCAAAGACTTCCTTAAACGTATGGCGCAAGTACAGCTGCTTTTAAAAAATGGTGTCTGAATCGACCTTAGTGACAGATTTTTGACTAAACTGTTCTCTACTGTGGTTCAGCTTTCTTCGAATGCCACAAAAGAAAATTACTTATTTCCTTGGGGAAAATTTCTGTGCATCGGATTGGAGGCATTGACAAAGTTATTTAGTCGAAAATGTGATTTTGCTCTTGTAACCCACAATATCATCTGTCTCCAGAGAGACATGCTGCCTATGTATTGACGGAACAAGTATATATTTTTGAATGACCATTTCGAAAAGAGGTCATGGCTGCATCGTAAGTTCAACGAAAGAAAATTGACGCAGAAGATGTCTGTGATATAAAACTGATTCCGACTGAGCGACTTCAATACAGCTTAATACTGTTTCGATATAGTGTATCGTTTGTTGTTTTCGAATGATCTACCAGTGGCGCAATGATCCTTTGGCTTAGACGCATAGATGGTTCATTATCAATCAACCCATTTAACACTCAAGTTAAATTGAAGAGATTCAACGCTAGATTCGTGAAAGGTTAATTCTTTCACGTATAATCATGTAAACACTTTTTATGACAAATTGATCCTGACTATCATGCCTACAGTAAACCGCGGAGTGAGAACGCTACTCTCGTACGTTACTCTTGCATATTTCCCTATGTTTGACGTTTCCCTCGTTTTGAAAAGAGTGTTCATGCTCAGCTATGGATTTCATGTTTTCTTCCCCCATTCAGCCTGAAAAGCTGCTACTGCGGCGTTAGCGTAGAAGTTGCAAATTTACAATCAGCACTAGGAACATTCTCATCTCATCAAACGAAACATGTACACCTATTAAACACAGCAATTTCAGTTGGTTCTGAATGCATATTGCCGCAGAAAATTTGACACATGATTACATGATTACATTACCAACCAACAAAGTATTCGATCAATCACTGATATTAAGTGATCAATAATCAGTGCGTTTGTTTGCAAGTCATAGTATGTGGCCATATACCGGTGTATGATGATATTTTTCTGCGCTGAAATGCCGATTGGATGATAAATGCAGTGATATTCAGATATCAGAACGGTTACTGAAAATTTCCTTCAATGTGTGTCAGCCCAAATGCAGATCCGCTATTTTCCAGATGTGTACCTCAAGAGATGGGTACACGGAATTCGAGTTCCGGAAAAAGTGCGCTGAGAGACTTGTTAATTGAGTTAGCAGACTGACACGAAATACCAGTAATAGTAAATCGTATATAAACAGCAGTATTAACTCAATTCTATGTCACAGAGTGTTAAAACATGTACCACAGCGTGCTTACGCTCTTCATGTTGCATTTGAGGAATATTTTCATATTTAACGTTTCCGGCGAAGCATTTTTCTATCGGGTTTTGAGTGCCTGATCAATAGAAACATAACCTTTCCGAGTTTGACCTGAAATTGAACTCCATAAATGAAAACATTTTTTTCCCAAAAAGTATTTCGTAACTCACTTATGTCGTAAATCGGATTTAACATATCCAACGAAGCATTAGGCAAGCGCGCTCGACGCGAGAATATCTGGCGGCCAGCTGGAACGCTGCCTTTCGCGATAACAACGTTGAACTCCTTGCGAGCATGCCCAGAAGAAAACGATTTAATTGCAACAGCAGAGAGTTTGACAGTTCGACCTTTTGAAGATACAGACATCTGCCTCACGGTGCCTTTTCTAAAACCGCCATTTAGTCGCTTATTCACAAAATGCTACAATCAACATAAAATAGCTGGTTAAAGTCGTAGACTATGGTCTATCATCAAATTAGAAGATTATTTCATATTTGGTATACGTCACACAACCATAATCAATTAATTGTTCACTGCTCCGAGCTCTCTGGTACGCCACATCTGCCTTCTGAGTCAAACAATCAAAACTATCGATTCAGCTTTACATTTCCTAGTGACACACACAGTGAACGTTGCCATTTCATGAGCTTCAGCTCTGTTATAATCTTACTATATGATTGGATGAAAAATGTTGCCATTGCTCCGCTTTCCTTCATTTACGCTCATCTTGGTTATACAGTCTCATTTCCTAACCAAATGGCACATAACTTCCTCAAGACTAGATTTCAGGCCCTGCTTCACCGCCCTTTTGCAACTTCTGGCGGCTTAATCTCATTTGATAAACTCTGCCATCATCTCCGACGCTTTGTTCGTTGGAGCTATATAGTACTCATTTGGGACATTATTTCAACAGCTGCTACTCGGTATGTGCAAACACATAAACTTCAAACTATGTGTCTACACCGGAGTATGCTAAATGCAACATAACACCTATAATACTATATTTCACAGCATACTGCACCGCTCCTTTGCTCCAGCTTTTCTCTAGATGTTGTTGAAGAAGACCATACCTTGTGACTGATAAATCACTGGACTCATTTCCTGACTAATCACTAAAGCTAAGAGTTTTCAAGGCCATGTAAAATCCATCAATTCATAAGAGTTTCAACGTGGCACAGCAGGGGCCTGCAAGGCGTTATACTACTGTATATTGTGATACTGATTATGACACCAATGAGCAATTGAACGTGTTACCAGTCAGGCATCTAGTTTCGATGATTGTTTATCATTTTGGATCTCTGAGGGTACCGCGCCGGTCAGTGCTACCAAAGTATCTGATCGTGTTGTCGCGTTTATGTTTGTACGAAAGATAATTCTAGTCTCGGACGGAGTATTTCGATTTACCTGTTCCACAACATTGCTGGTTATTCGTAGAGTCTTCCACACGTCAGGCGATTAAGTAGCAGCTACCTCGCATTCCTTCCTTCAGGAAGACATGCCTCAAGCACAGCTTCAGTGAATCAGAAGTTGAAGGTGTTGAAGGACTCGGGTAGGTTAAGCATTTTACATCGTTATTCTGATCTATTGCCTTGAAACATGAATAGGTAACAAACAGACGTAACTGTTATTCTAACCGGAAGTGAATCAATATCTAACTTCCTACTGCCACTGCTCCATGTGTCTTAGGACCCTGATCACGGAGTCAACTCCGTCGCGTTTCCTATCAATCCTGTAGGAGATGGCAGCAGGTTAAGTGATATGGCGATGAGTACCTCCTACAGCTACGCAGTATGCTCTTCATGATATTGCAGCCTCCACAGTCGCCCCGGTTGCCAAGATGCCGCAGGCCATTGGCTAACTGACTGAGACTCCTGGGAAAGTTCGACGAGGTGCTGGAGTCAAATTTCTAGACCGCAAACAAGTTACTTCCTAGGACCATCCGCTGCATCTAAAATGGAAAGAAGTGCGCTCGGTGAGCCGCGAAGAAAAGTCCTGAAACCTTCTTACCAAGAAAGAAGATTAAAGTCGGTTATGGGTAGAGTGCTTATAGGAATTTCCTAACCTTGAACAGCTGCTCTAAAAATTTACTGAGTAGTGTCAAACAGCGTGCATTTGACTCTCAGTCGACGAAATCTCAGAATCCATTAAAAAAAACAAAAAAAAGAGGTGAATAACTGTTGGAGTCGATCAAACCCGTCCTGAGATGCTTGCACCTTTCGACGAAGACTGAATTTTGTGACAAACACCGCGCCGTGTACCAGGAAGATGGCCATGGACGGGAGAGCAGGAATGAGATTACCCCGTTTCAAGAATGAAAGTCAGCGGACTAGGATAATTTTGAGGCGCAACCTTTGAGAGCCTACGGGGAAAGTCAGTGAAACGGTGTTGAAAATGAGGTATTCCGGAATACTTGCTATAAGATTCAATAGGAGCATTGCCGTTTCATAACAGGCTGAAGCACTTTGAACAGTTCCTTGCCTTAATCCAGACTGTTGAGAAAATGTGAATGGGCGCCAATCCGGTTTGCATACGCCTCATTGATCTGGGGAACGCCAATAAAATGCCGTGCTCAATGAACTGTTGGCGTGCTTGAAAGCCTATCCTTCAGTGGCTCAGTTGCTACGATGCATCGACGCATTCCCGCTGATAACCGCAGCTGCTTCAGTGGAAATTGTGTCACCTGGAGATCGTTCAACCGTGAAAATTTTTGACCGGAAGGATGCATTGCGTCTTCTGCCGGATTTCTGTTGTGAACGGATAAGATCGACAGACACTACCGCATAGACGGGTGAATCACCGTTTGAACAAGGAAAATATTTTTTGCAGATGACTGTGTTTTTATTTCACACTGCGAATCTGACCTCCGCAGCCCTCTCGAAAATTGGCACCCGAGGGAACGTGTCAAAGACCAAAATCGAGTGCTTTTCCGTTCTTCTTCTTCTTCTCATTGCGTGATCCAGCTAAGCCCAAATCTCAGAATAAACTCACGCATCTCACTTCGTGTTTACCACTGACATTAAATGGGAAGATATGGTAGTCATTCGACCTGGTTTGGCAAACTATGATTTCCATGAATTACACCGCATCGTTGTGGCCAATTAGAGTTGAGTCTGATAATTGAACTGTCGGTGTTGGCGTGTCACGCTTAAGGACTATCCTCAAAAATGGTGATGAATCATATGAGATACCCTCGACCTCAGGAACAATTGGAGCATTTTGAAATGACTCACTAAACACACGCCTTTCAACATGCCCCGCAAGATATCCGAGAGACGTTTCGTGTACAAGCGCTGTTGATGTAGATTGAGAAGTCACTGCTGCAATGATTTCGACGCGTCGGTCGAATGCCTAAAAACGAAGGGGAAACAGTAACTACTTTTTCAACCGAGTAGCTGATTATTTGAGTACTTCTAAGAAGAGCCTGGATAATGTGTCCCGAACGACTCTGCTTCAGACTGTGGTTATCTTTTGCAGATACTCGAATCCTGGCATGGGATTGCAACGGTATGACGTTGTCTGACGATTGTGCCTCGCCACCCGAACCCTCAAGAGGAAATAGAAACAGACTTCCCGACTGATTGTCTAACTTGCTGACGTAGCGACTGACTGATTGAATGATCGCCGGTAAATCGATGGACTGAATGGCCATGGACTATGACTTAGTGACCGAGGTCTGAATGACTATGGATCAAACAAAGAATGTATCAAACACGTGTATATCTCAGTGTTCATAGTGTGCATTTAAGGCAACTTGAATATGGTCCCTATCATCATTTGCAAGCACAATAGGCCTCCCGATCTAAGGAAATTAAAAAGCTGTCAAATTGAGATTATTGCCTGACCTTGTGCTTCTCTCCTGCACTGCAAGAACAGTAGGACACGAGGAAATTTTTTCATACGCAGAACGAATACACACAAAGAAAGTGCTTTTACTGCTGAAGGAAACAATATTTTTATTGCAGAGAGTACTCCGTGATAAAGCCTTCTGTTGCGTCAGTGATCGGAGATATTTCGTAAGTGATAAAGGCGCTCAATTAATTCTGCGGATTATAGGTACAGGAGTAAATGCTTCCTTGCCGTAATAATCTGTTGCATTCTTAACAAAAGTAAACCAGTCCCGTTTAATGTCTTTATCTTTGAAAAGCTTGTTGTCAGGGAGTAAACTTTCTCATCCAGATTAATGAGAGTAAATGGTTCATATATGGTTATGATACAGCTGGTATAAAGCAGCCACAGTGAAATTGACAGACGTCCAAAGTAACTCCGTGAAGGTACGGTTTGTCTCGTGGATCGTTCTGCAATACACCAGAAATATAAGAAACAGCTTCCTCTGGTGTTGAGGTCTCATGCCCTGCTCTGTCTCTTGAAGCCACTTCAGCATGGCTGGCAATAATTTCAAAATTTCAGGACAAATCATACGACATGCCAATATGACACTTTATGGATTTTCAAGCACAACTTTCATCCATCATAATTTACGAACCATGAAACAACTGAAGAACTTCTGCCCCACAATTTTGGGTCGGTACCTCCAGACTTTACTGCTGACTTTTTAGCTGCTGTGCCACCACACCGTAAGTACTTTTACAGATATGCTGTAGTTTGAGAGACTATTAAAATTCGGCACTGTGATTCACAGCTCTTTATCGCTAAGGTCTTTAAATATATATATCTCCGTGCTTAAGGTAATTACTTAAAAATGAGTGACAACCAAAATGTTCGATTTGGCGTAGTGACGCCTCCTAATCGTTTTGTTACTCTGACTTCGATCAGCGTGTAGCTGGATGACCAGGTGACCTACTTCTGTGTTTCTGGGCAACGTTGACGAACCTCGGATATAAAATTCATGCTTCAACCGGTCCAAGTACGATTTCCTCGCCATTACAGATTTTCGGGGGACAGATCAGCAGGAGAAAATATGCTAGACGGTAAAGGAGAGTAAATAGCGGAGTCACCCAAACTCCCTTTAGACTTTCCGACCTCTAGACGTGCAACCTGCTAACCTTCTACATAGCAATGTATAGGAAGACATACGAAAGACTGAGCGAACCATGATAACATCAACGACTCTTTGTGCAAATGGCGATTAGATGATTTTACCATATATCAAAAACATATTTGAACAATGCAGTGTTATAATAGTAAGAGATCGCCTCCAACTTCGGAAGTGCTTGATTTCAATGCCCAAAGTTTTCTCTGAAGCGTTCCCATCAGCAAGGAATTCCCTCCTCGCCCCATCTTGCTTCGTTGCAATCGGC